>JAQZBX010001780.1:0-26793 GCA_029593785.1 Cabassous unicinctus | reverse complement strand
TGTCCTTTTGTGTCTGGCTTGCTTCGCTCAGCATAATGTCCTCCAGGTTCATCCATGTTGTTCTCTTCTATAACACTAATGATTGTTCTGTCTGAGTTGCCAGAAAGGGGGCTGCTGGAGTGGAAAGCAGGAGGAAAGAGGCTCTGCTTCCCTCTGCCCTGGCACAGGAATGGGGAGAGCTGGACATCTTAAGCTCACATCCTGCCCAGTGCTCGCCTTGAACTTTAACCAGTAATCTTAATCTTGCTAATTTTAGGTTGGGGATACAGGCTGTGAACAAAACTGGAGTTGGGCTCAGCTCAGCTGCTCAGAAAAACACATTCAGCATGTGTGCTTCTAGAACTGTGTGGTGTGCACTGTTTTCCTGCCTCCCTATGACTGAATTTTCCTGGAGGATGGGCCTCCAGATCTTTTTGTAGTTTGTTTTGAAATCCTTCTAATCGGAACTCTTAAAGATGACCTGGGTCTGTTATTAGGCCGTTGAGAAACTGTGGGAGAGGTTGGGACCCCGCGAAGGCTCAGCTGGGTGTTCAGTGAACACTGTTCACGGAAGGATTTAGCATTTCTAGTCGTTTCCTTTGGTGTGAATTTCTTCATTAAGTTTGGAATGTGAGGCTGTCTCACCTGCGATCTTTCTCCCCAATCAGCGAATCTTTCTGTTACATCATTTCAGGGATTTTTAAATTGCTGATATAAAGAGATTTTCTTTCCCTTTTCCCTTGGAGAACTGCAAGAAACAGTGATTCTCCTAAGAACAACAACCTAAATCCCTACGTTGCCAACTTGTTCTTTTATAAGAAGAATGGTCTGGAAGCTTGAGCAATCTTACATAAACTCTTTCTTCAATCATGCCTTACTAATTGGTCAGAAGTCTGCTCACCAATCTAAATTTCATCTAATAAAAGGACCAAACCTTCTTCCACTTTGAAATGTTTTCGGCTGATATTTGAACTCATGCGTTTACTCACTGTTGCCTCCATTTTCTTTTAACCTCATGACGTGTGGTAAAGCTCTGAAAATGTGATTTGTTCCGCTCTACCACCCACTGATTAGTTTTCATTGACTACAAGCATTTGAAGACTTTGCGTGGCTATAACCAGGTTCATCTCATTCCCCGGCTATAACGATTTGCTAACCGACTGTTGTTTTAATTTAATCCTTTGGGAGTCTTGGATTCAGACTTTTGTTTTGGGTCTTTTCTTTTCAGACATGGATCCTACAAAAATCTGCACCGGGAAGGGAGCAGTTACTCTCCGGGCCTCATCCTCCTACCGAGAAATCCCAAGCAGTAGCCCTGTGAGCCCTCAGGAAATCTCACACTCTGAAAGCAAACCAGGTGCGCTACCCCTCAAACTGGAGGGAGAGGTTCAGGCCGCATGGGAAGGTGGGAGGCCATCTTGCTTATTCTCTGAAGGGCGTGAATCCATCAGCTGCCTCCTGATTCTCGCAGGGCACCCAGGACTGTCAGCTCCTTTTCTCTCCTGTGACTGGTCACAGTCAAAGCCCTGAACTGACAGGTACTCACATACTTCAGTAAAGGCACAGCAGTGACCATTACTTTATTTTAGCATTTAACTGAGCAGATGAGCAGATAACCCTGGCACAAGAACCAGAGGCTCTGCAGCCTGCACTTGTGTGGACAGAGATGGATTAGGGGCATGGGGAAGGTGTGGTGAGATGATTTGGAAGTTAGATTCCCCTGAGCCCATTCCTGCTTCCGAGAGGTTGGCTGCAACCCATCCAGGCAGGGCTGGGGCTGGAGAAGTGAGGTGAGACTTCTTGTTTCACCGCATATATTTGTTTATTTAACTTTGTGTTATAGTAACATATATATATTTCCCTAGAATTTAAATAAACCTTCCCCACATATTTGACAACTTATTTTACAAGCAAAACATAATATATATTCACATATATATCAATCTCAAATATAAATATATTAAATTGAAAAAAAAAACTAAATTTAAAGCAGAAACTCCTATAAAAGACAGTTTACTTTAATCATATATATCTTTGGTTGAAAAATACTCCAATTAAGTTTTTTATTTTTAAAAAAGGATATAGTACAGCCATCCCTTGCTTCTTGAAAAGTATGTGAAAATGGGTATAGTAAAACTTCAAGTCTGTGCTTAATTCCAAGCTCCCATTTATTTTTGCTCAAATTTTTAACTTCCTAAAGTATCTCACCAGAGATTACAAAGGGAAGGAGAACTTACAGTGTGCTCTAAACATGTGTTTATGTGCAACCTCGGATGAGTCATTTGCCCTCTCTCAACCCTGATTATCTCATCTATAGAATGGGGTGGCTCGTTGTACCTGCCTCATAGGATTACTGTGACGATGAAGTATGTAAAGAGTTTTGCTCCATACCTGCTGGCACGGGATAAGCTGTTAGATGTTAGCTGCTGTTATTAGATGATGATTATGATACGTTTGGCCTCTCTGGACAGGGCTCTCTGCAGTCCGAGTATGGGAAAGGCTGATTTGAGGTTCCACAGATACCGTTTCGGGTGAGGTGGCCCCATGGCCCCTCTCCTCTCTGTAAGTCAGTGGTTCTTACACTTGAGCTGCACCAGAATCACCTGGAGTAAAAACAAAGCTAGCTGGGCTCCACCCCAGAGTTTTAGAGTCTCTGATTCACCCCAGTAGGTTGGAGGCGGGGCCTGAGAATTTGCCTTTCTGACAAGTCCCGGGGTCATGCTGACATTGCTCTGGACCACACTTTGAGAACCACTGCTTTCTTTCTTGAGGGAGATGAGGGGATAAATTGAATTGGGGTGACTCCCTTGGGACCAGAGGATAAAGGAAGTGGGTCCATAAATGTTTCTGGGGTACAAGGGGAAATGGTGTGCTGTGATAAGATGGAATTATGTAGAATGGAGATGGTCAGTGCCCAGGACTTTCTTCCTGTCCCAGCCACCTGTAATAGGAGGCAAATGTCCAAGGATGAGACCTGGCTAGGTTTGAGCACAAGCCCCCTTTTGGTAATGCTGGCTGCTGTGGAGGGCTCCCTCTCCCTGGGCTCAGGGAAGGCCCGGACGGCCTACCGCAAGTGGCTTCTTGACCCCATGCTCCTGAGCCCGCACCTGACGCTTGCTCTCCTCAGGTTGCAACTCTAATCCCCAAGAGGTGAGGCCGAGGAGAGGAGGCAAAAGAAGTTCTTCCTAAAACTAGCCTAATCCAGACTCTTCTGGTCTAACTGGGGAAGATCCAGCTCCCCAGATGGAAGACACCTGGGGAAGAAAGAACCCCAAAGGATGATTCAAAGAGAAATGTTGTGCTGGCAATTCCATGGCCCAATAAAATGACTTTATCAACCTTTCAGCCCATCTTTTTGTGAGGAATGGAGGTGGTGGAAGAGAGCTAGAGGTAGAGATAGAGCAGGGGTTCTTAACCTTTTTTGTTCCATGGCCCTGTTTGCCAGTCAGTTGAATTGAATACTACTGTAATTTATTGCATACATTCATAAGTGAAGGAAATGCTAGATTTCAGTTAAAGGTCAGAGAAAATAAAGATGATAAGTTAATTTATTTTTCTTCAATTCACGCTCACTGACCCCCTGAAATCTTTCCACGGACCCCTGGTTAAGAACCCCTGAGACAGAGAAGGGGGGCGGAGAGAGAGAGCACGAGTGCGAGAGTGAGAGTGCCTTGGGCTCCCCCTAGTGGTTAGAGTGTGGCTCTAACGTGGAACTCCGTTTTTTTTTCTTTTTTCTTTTTTCTTTTTTACCATGGAACTCTTAAGTTACTCTTTAAGTCACTGTGTGCAGCCTGTTCTGTGAGTACTGTTCAGTGATTTGAGGGTCTTCAGGAAACTCTCTCTAGTCCCAAAAGACTCCCTTATATCTCACAAAGCTATACCAACTAATGGGTGAAAAAAGATCTCATTTTAAAATGCAAATATTCTAAAGAATTAGGGGGAGGCTATTAGTCATTCACACCTTATAGTAAATCAATCCTAGATTGTTTTCCCCCTAGTAAGTTGAGATAATTGAATCCACATCTGCTGATATTCATTCAGCATCATCTTTATGCCCAGTGCTAAGCTAGTCATTGGGAATTGTGATGAAAAAAGGGCAAAGGAGGAAAAGGGAGAATAATTCTTTTTTAAATTTTTTTTTTAACTTTTTAAAATTAAAGTTTATCATTCATACATGAACATCCATAAACAATGAGTATATAGTATAGGTTAGGAACTTACAAAAGAAACATGCATATCATCATACAGGGCTCCCACACATTACCCCACCATCACTACTTTGCAATGCTATGAAACGATTGTTACAAACTATGAAAGAGCATGTCAAAACATTATTGCTAAATGTAGCCAAGAGCATACATTTAGTGTATTTTTTCCCCAACCCACCTGGTATATGACACCCTGTATTAGTTTTATATACTCGTTATAATCATGAGAGAATGTCCTCATCTTTGTCCTGTTAACCACAGTCCATCTTCCACCACAGGATTTATTGTGTTATACAGTCCCGTGCTTTGTATGGTCCATTCAAAGTATACGCTCTGTCGCGCTCATATTCATCACAGAGTTGTGCTGTCATGACCTCAGTCAATTTTAGAAAGTTTTCATTACCAAAGGGAGAGTAATTCTGAGTGCATCAGGTAAGGGCAAGATGCAGTTTGTTTCCAAAGAAGAGCCAGGAGTGGACTCCTAGTCCCACCAGGTTGCTTTCTGACTGTAAGTCACAGTGCCTTGGAAACACATGCAAAGTATGGAGGACTCTGGCAAGATGGTTTCCATGTCTAAATGCTCTGCGACTATGGAAAGTTTGAGAATTGACTTGACAAACCAAATCCCATTCCTGGGGATAAATTCAAGATTGTACATTAGGGCAGTATGGGTAGAAAGGAAGTAGCTGAGTTTGAATTGAGAGAAGAAGAAAAAAGCTATACTGATCAAGAGTGTAAAGTATGTAGGCATGAGTTAGCATTGAGGAATAGATTAAAATAGGATATAACTCTGGAGGTGGGACATTCAGGAATAGCGATCTTGTCCTCTTACCATCCCACCCACTGGCCAGCATCCTGCTGGCCTTGACGCTACCTATGTGGCCTCCTCACTTTCCTGTTTCCTCTTTCCATATGGAGCTCTGGATGGAAACTTGCTCTTCTACCCTCAGTCTCCAGGTCTGTCCCGGAATCTGGGAGCCTCAGGGCCTTGACTGATCTCATGAAAATAGTTCTCGACAATATTTACAGGCAGACAATCTGGCCTGGAATGGGAGCCTGAGGATTGGGCATGCTTCTGATATCCAGCCCCTTCCCAGATAGTGTCCAGCTCCCTCCTTTATCGCCAGGGCCAACATCTGCCCCCAGCTGCTTTGTTTCCTTTCTGCCTTGCTCCCTGCCCTTAACCGCCTCCTCAGAGCCCAATAGATCTGGTTGATTATTTGCTTGGACAGGAAGCTCCAGCCTTGCTTTACTACCCAGCATCTACGCCCCTATTTCCGCTCCATGCTCCATCTCCCTTATCCTGCAAGAGGTGTTCTGTTCTGTAATCAGTCCCCTGATGTAAGCACTGCCCCTTACCGTCTTTGTAATGTGGGCAAACTACTCAACCTTAGGGAGTCTCAGTTTCCTCATCTGTAAAATAGGGATGACCATCTTGGGATTCAATGAGCTCTTTAATATCAAGCATTTAGCAGAGAGCCAGACATACAGCAGGTGCTCTTTCATGCTGACCATTCAAGTTCCTGTGGGTTGGGAGGCCTGCTGAAGACTTGAAAATAATTTAAGTTTAAGGTCGTGAGGACCTGGGCCTAGGGTGATGGCAGAGGAATTGAAGAGCAGGGGCCAAGTATAAATGTGTATTTGGAAGGAGGGAAATACAGGGCTTGGTGGTGTATATTTAAGGAGTAAAGAAGGAGTAGAATCCTGCTGACCAGAAGGTGTCTTCCTTGGTTGACTGTGAGATTAACTGTGGCACTCATAGAGATGTGGGGTTTTCTGAAAGGGGTTGAAAACAATGTTGAACTCTATTTCCAGATATATTGAGTTTCTTGGTAAGGGAAGAGTTTCTAGGAGGAAGTTTCTTGTAGGGGTTTGGAGATTTGAATCCCAAGTTGTGGATTTGGCAGTGGTCTACATTGAAGTAAACATTGGGAGAATGGAGTAACAGACAGAGCCTTTGGAGTTGCCCAGTTTAAACCCACTTTCCGGACACCTGCCCTCAAGTGGTAGCTTGACTCTGGATCTCTGACCATAGCTTCCCAATGAGCTTCCCATTTTCTGAAGGTGGGTCTTGATTTTTGGATAAGAAGTGTCTGGGAAGAACTGCAGCAATCCCACAGCCCTGACTCCCTACTTCCTAATCTCGTGCCTAGCCAGCTCTGGGTCTTGGCTGTGTTGGTCAAGAGTGACTCCACCTGTGTCCCCAGGTCAGGGTGTTTTTACTGAACAGGAGACAAGGAGCCTGAGCTCATAGTGGATGTGATAGCAAGCTTCCTGTCTGGTTTTGTCTGAAGACCTTGTGGCTTGATATATCAATTCCTGTGTTCTGACTCGGCTGCCAAGGTCTGGTTCAGTTCTTAAGGTTTGTTAATTCTGTGCCAATTGGCTCCAGTCCTTACTGCCTGATTCTTAACTACAGAGTTAGCTTTGGACGTAAAGAATCTTGGACCTACAGTTGGCTCATTTCCTCTGGTTTGGCTCTCAGATTTGTTCTCCAGAAATGACAGTTGCAAAATGATATCCAAAGAAAATTGACATTGAAGCAGTTAAAATCACCTCTCCACCTCCACTAAATCAGAGTCCTTCTTAGGAGTGTGTGAATGAAAAATAAGCACACACATGATTTGGAACTCTTTCAGATCCACTTTTAATACCTCTCATGTAACTCTTTTTTTTTTTTGGTATAACTCTTGGATACTCGAAAACATCAAGACTGACTCAATGAAAATTATCCTAAAGTCCCAAGAAGACCTGTGATCAATAAAATATTTAGAGCAGGCCAAAATGAAATTAGGCCAGAATGAGATAAAAGAAAATATCAGGCCATAGGCCAGGAAAGATTGTATATAAAGAAGAGATGGAGGAAAAGATAAGGCAAAATTTAATTACACATCTTGTTGAAAGACTAGGTCTCTCTCTGACATCCAGCTTTCCAACGCTTTCCCCATAACCCCTCCCCCCTGGGAGTTCTAAGGTGACATTTATTGGAAGGAGCATTTTGACAGTCTCCTCAATCAAAATTTAATAATTGGTTATGTCTATAAAATTTCATCCTACTGCATTCAGGCACAGATAGCTCTGGGCTGCTACCAACTTTTGAGCTTCAGAAGACTAGGTAACAAATGAGGGATGATCAAACATCGGAAGTACAGCTCTCTTTTAATAAAGAAGAAAGGAACATTTAAAGAGGTCCTGGGAACTGCCTGTTTTGGTGGTGCGGGAAGAGGAATGGTTTTTAAAACTTAGAATGAGAAAAAAAAGTGCATTAGTCCCCAAGGATGTTATGTTCTTAAAGCCGTTTATCAATTGACAGAGATCAACAATCTCTGTGATTTGTTTCTGTTTGGGGGACTTTTTTTTCCTTATAATTTGGATTCTGATTTTGCTAAGCACCTAGTTTGTACCAGATACTTTGATTTAGTCCTCATGACTCGAAAGAGGTAGATACTATCTCCATTTCACAGATGAGGCTAAGTCACTGCTGCAGGGCATGCAGTTAGTAAGATAGACTAATGAGTCTGATGCCAAAATGATAGTCCCTTTATGATACCTTGAGGTTTGGAGGGACAGTCATGTCTCAACTTTCCATGACCCATCTGTTTGACAACCTGACTGAGAACCTAAAAGTAGGCAAAATAATATGCTCCCACATTCGTGTACAGAGTTTACATACTCTGTTCCTCACGCGGAACCTGTTGGTATGGAGTTTACACACAAATTAATAAATTTGATAGAATGACCAGATAGCCCAAGGTGGACTAGATACAGCAACTCAGAAAGGAAGGTGGGGCAATAATAGATGTGATAGCAATAATATATGCAAGGGAGAGGGGGACCAAGCATCCCCCAAATCCTAGTAGTCTGGGACCATGTAGCACAGGTACTGGCGACCCCAGATGCCTCAGCAGCTCCTGGAGTCACCAAGAGTCACAGCTGTCTACACTGTGCTTGCTGTGTCATTGAGAAGAAACTTTCACAGAGCTCAGTGTATCCATGAGAAAAGGATAAGGCAAGTGTGGAATACATTTTAGAAAAGTTTTCTTTCAACATTATTGCAAATTATTTTTATTTTAAAGATTTATGTATTTATTTTTATTTCTCTCCCCACCCCGCCCCTTGTTTACACTCGCTGTCTGCTCATCTTCTTTTTTAGGAGGCACCTCTGCTCCCTCAAAATTATTGCAATTTAAAGAGAAAAATGTTTTGTGGCCATTCAGAGAAATTCCTTCCCTGTGCACACTAGAGAGTGGAAGTTTCCCTGTAAGACAAAGGTGACATCTTGCTGCCGTGTGTTACCTGGTGTTTGAGGGCCTGCCAGTTGTGAGGAAATCCCTGGGCCAGGATCTGGGTGGAAGCAACAGTGAGTCTTAAAAAAAAAAAAGAAAGAAAGGTCACTTATAGAGATACTTTCACACAGCTGATCTCTGAATCCTCAGAGCAACCTATCACCTCCCCCCCAACATGTTAGAAATGCAAATTCTTCAGCCTCACCTCCCACCTCCCAGGTACTGAATCAGAAACTCCAGTGGGAGGGGCCCAGCACTCTTAAGCTTTCCAGATGATTCTGATGCATCTAAACCACTGCTGTGGCACTTGAAACCTCTACCCCTGTCTTGCCTTTTGTGCCAACACCTCTTGGTTCCCACTGTTTCTCTGTGATATAGCCTCTATGTTAACTGATGGTGGGGTTGGTGGCTGTGGGTGGTGGATAGTGCACTGCATTTGCAGGAAGCCTGGGCTGGCTGCTTTGCTACTTTGGGCAAGTCAGTTGGCCTTTCTGCTGCCTCATCCATGAAGCAGAGCGGTTACCTACCTCACAGAGTTGTGTGCACTATATTAAACACTAAATAATATAAGTAACAGTGCCTGGCACCAAGAAAAGTGTTCAACAAATATTTGTAAATCTCACCTTGAAATCTGGCAAGCCCGTCTCTAGCCCCTGAGCGACCCACTTTGAAGCTGTAAAAACCCCAATACTAGTCCCCCTTTATCTCGACATAGGGTGAGACGAGTCGGCAGCCAGGGAGAAGAAGGAAAAGAAAGAATTGGCCAGGTCAGGGGTTGGCAAACTATGGTCCATGAGCCGAATCTGGCCTTGGCCCGTCTTTGTACGGCCCACGAGCTAAGAATGTTTCTTGTATTTTCAAATGGTCAGGAAAAAAATCAAAATATTTTATGCCACATGGAAATTATATGAAATTCAAATTTGTGTTCATAAATATAAAGGTTTATTGGCACACAGCCATGCACATTCATTTACATATTGTCTGTGGCTACTTTTGTGCCACCGGGGCAGAATTGAATAGTTGTAACTGGCACTTTATAGCCCGCAAAGCCTAAAATGTTTACCATCTTGCCCTTTACAGAAAGTTTGCTGACCCTTGGGCAAGAAGCAAGAGATGATGCTGAGGATGAAGACAAATGGGGCAAACATTTACGTCTCTTTGTATCTGTCAGGCACTGTTCAAAGCATTTCACATGCATTCTGCCACTTCATCCTTATAACAACACTTGAGAAGCAGATAATTATCCCTATTATTCAAATGGGGAAAACTGAGGCTTGTAACTCACCACAGAGCCCCTGGGTGGTGAAGCCAGGATTTGACTTGAGGTCTGGCTGCCTCCCCAGCCGAGCTCGTAACCACTGTGCTCTCCATCCTGAGGTGCTAGGTGGGTCAAGTGAGAGAAGAATGTTTAGGATACATCGGGTTATGGCTGGCATGGCAGGCCGTAGCTGGCTGAAGGGAGACTAGGGTGCCTTGCGGTACTTGAAGGGCCATTCAAGTTTGAAAGAAGAAAAGCAGGTAGGGAGGAAGCAGTGTCCTTATCATAGCAGATGCCTGTGGGCTTAAGACATATTCTGCCCCTACGCCAGCACCTCCACTGCTGGAAAGAGTGCTTATCCACTTCTCCTGCTCCTGAGTCTGTTCGCTAGCCCAGCCTGCTGATGAGGAGGGGTCATACTGAACCCACATCAGGCTTGATGAAGGGGAACGAGAGTCAGTGAGGAGGGCTGGGACGCCAGAGAGTTCTGTTGCCTTTTTGTCTGTAAAAGAAGAATGTCAACGCACAATTGTTTCTTCATTACTGTGAATGTGAGCCTTGTGTTTTCAAAGGTCAGCGCCTGTGAGCACATCAGGGTTTAGAGTGGGTTCCTATGGTAATTAGGCCATCGTGACTGAGGGCATTTTGTGTCAGACAACCGAGCACTGGATCCTCGCCCTTCTATCCAGTTCAGGCTTGTTGCCTGCAAATGTAACCATTTCTGTTTTTCCCCTTTACTTCTTGTTTTTATCACTTTCACCACAAGTAGGTCTGGAGCCAGAGGATTCCTCAGCAGGTATGTTTTCTGTCTTTGCCTTCCACCAGGGATCCCTGAAGTGGTGGGGAACCAGGAAGTCTTCCTTGTGAGTGAAAGGTGTTTTTTCCATCTCTTAGATGAATGGAGGTTTTCTTCCAATGCTGATGCCAATGGGAATGCCCAACCCTCTTCTCTTGCTGCCAAGGGCTACAGAAGTGTGCATCCCAACCTTCCTTCCGACAAGCCCCAGGTAGGCATCTGCCCAGCACAGGCCGGGACTGGTGAGTGGTGCCTTTTCTTGAGTCTCTTAGCTTGGACTTATGACTTCATGCTTGCTCAACTGGATGATTATCTAGGTTCTGAGTCAAGCTTCTGGCCAACCCTAGAAAACCTCTGCAGGGACCAGCGTTAGGAGAAATTTGGGGTCAAGGGAAGTGGCATAGAATGAGGTTGGTCTATATCAGGGTATTTGACATAGGCCCAGTGTGTCTAGGTTTGATTCTTTTGTGGAAACACTCTGAAAACTGGAGTCCAGTTAGCCTTTAATAAGTTGGGAAAGGATCTGAGCTTGTCTTTCAAAAACTTATTTAAACTTTTTAGGATATAATACAAGAGAAGAGTGCCTAACTGGAGTTGGGGCTGCAAGAGTTTCAGCAACTGTGTCCTTAGAGATGAAGCTGTGCCCAGACCCTAAGTTCAGCAGCTGCGGAGCAGGCAGATTGAAGTCAGAATGGCAGTTCAGTGGAACTTAAATAGCCATAGCTCCACCCTACAAAAGAAAATCCTCCAAATTTGAACAGCATGGAGCAGCGATAATTTTGCTTGGTTATTTTCCCTTAGGTTTCCTGATCTCTTCCTTCATGTTGTTACTCTTCCATTTTGATGAAAGAGATGGACCCTATTTTAATTTAGGCAGTCAATGGGAAACGTTTTTACATAGAAGAGCCACGTCTATGGAATGGAGCAATCCTTTCTGCTCCAGGCAGCCCTGCTGCTCAAAAAATGTTGCAGAAGTGTGTGTGACCCACTTCCCTGGACCTGCTGCCTGCTCTCACAGGGAGCTCAGAAATTCCACGTCTTTCCTCAGTTCCCACCCTCCTCTGAGGATCTTCTGGCTCCTGTTCCTGAGGGCATAAAATGGCACTGGTCCCTAAAATGAAACCGAATCAGCAATGATGTCTTCCTAGGCTTGGTTGTTAAATCATCTGCCTCGTGTGCTGAGCAGCAGCACGAGCCTTTCCGCGGCCTGCCCCAGCTCCCCTCCCTTAGCTACAGTCTTGTGCATACAGGGCTGCTGGTTGGATGCAGGGGCTGCGAACGTGGCTGGCCTCCTGCAGTCCTCACCAGACGCGGGGACCCCGGAGGCCAATCATCCAATAAATGACGCGTCATGGCTGTCCTTTTCTCAGTGTATAAATGTGCTGCCTGTGGCAGACGTGCTTCCTTCTCAGCCATCTCAAGAACTGATACTATTGGCTATTTCCAGATGAGGAAATAACGCTGATTAGTTCAAAGCAAATGTAGAAGCACACCCTCTTCTACTATCAGTGACATAGCCCAAAGGGTAACTGTGTAACTCCTTTTGGCTGCTTAAACAGCTCTTCTAAAGAGATAATTGTAAAAGCACATGCAATACATTGAAAATTCCATGTTTTAAAATACATTTATTTAACACAGATTTAGTGAGCATCTGTTGTGTTCAGATCACTGCATTAAACATTGCTCTGAAGGAGTTTATGGTCTAATAAGGATAAAGCATCCTGTAATATCTGCTCCGAACAATGTATTCTTTGCAAAAATTTTCTTTTTCCCAGGGCTTCTTAAGGAATTGTTGAATGTAGAGGTATTCTACATTTTCAGGTAAAATTGGCTATCCAAATTTCAAGAACCTTTAGGTCATGTGCTACTTCTTGGATTTGTTCCTTCTAAATGTGAAAATGACTTCTTGTGTATAGCTATTGCCAGAGCTGTGAGTATGCACACGGAGGCCAAGCCAAAGTGGGCTGAACTGGTGATTACCCTAACTTGGTTTTAGCTAACAAAAGTTCTCAGACCCCTGTAGGCATGGGATTTCCTCCAGAAGGCCAAGGTGGGATCCAAGAAACCCTTAGCCCCTGGAAATCCTGTCTCCTGATGCTCCCATAGACCTTTCCTCCTGGGACCTACTGCCTAGCTCTTCCCACCCCCAGTAACAGCAAACAGGTTCTTCTCTCTCTCTGACATCATCATCAGGTGGTCTCCAGTGGAGGTGAGAACTGGTAGTTTTGGGAACTGTATAAACTATGAACATATCAGATTCTTCAGGCAGCCTCATTTTTTTGCTGGCTCGCCTTTTAATAAGATAAATGGAATTCAATATGGGTAGGAATTTGAACTGCCTCTCTGGTTCCTACAATGCTTAAAAAATAGAAGGGGAAAATAGTAGTTCCTTCCAATGTCACTGTGTCTCTCCCCCCTCCTCCTTTAGGGCTAAAAGAAGTCCCAGAACAGGAAGACCTTTGGATCTAAGTACATTGTCAACACTCTGGGGAAGTGTCCTCTAAAGGGTCAAAGCTTTGGGAAGGCTTGAGGCCTGATGTAATACAGCCCTGGCCACCATATTTGGCTACAGCCAAAAAAAGTTAAACACTCATTGAAATTGGTTTCTATCTTTGGACTAGAAAGAATCACATGTGGAATACTTGAGCTCAAAGTAAAAGTAAATCTGAGCCCAAATCAAATAGTCTTTTATTTACATCCATAGCACCTATTATCAGTTTACCCTGCAATCCCTTTGGTGCATGGTAGTCCAAGTGTTTTGTTTCTAGAGAGCATCATTTAGTCTATAAACATGCCCCAATCTCTAGCCTAAGTTGACTGAAACCAGGGAGGTCATCTGAAAGATTTTGCTTATGCTGACTGATGAAGGGAAGCTGTTTATTTTGTATTTTAGCTTGGTACATATAGCCACGATGTCTTGGGCACTCTGTGGAATGGATCGATATCAAGTTATCCAATTAGAATTATACAAATAGCTTTTTCTCCTTTCAGGTTTTTCGTATCTTGAAAACTGAGTTTAAGGGATAGGTCATTTACTGTCTCTGGGTTGATAGTCTAATCCAGACTCCAACTTTTTCATTTTTCACCTATTCACCCTTTCCAACATTCCTTTCCCTTGTCACCTACACTCCACAGAAAATAAAAGCAAAGCCCATGCTTACCTGCAGGGGAGATACCATGACCATGAAGGTGGTTTTCCCAGGGTGAGGCTCATCCATTGCACTCTGGGGGTGCTGACCCCTGCAATTTCCCCAAATGAGGGAAACTCGACCATGTAATTTGTGGTAGTGGGGGACTGCACTTGCACTTTGCCCTGAAAAAAAAAAAACAAAAACGAAAAAACAAAAAACCAAAGCCAAAACCAAACCCATTCTCTCCCATACTCATTTTTTTATTACAACCCATTCACCAGATAGTGCACAAGCTCTAATGTATTTCACCTGTGCAATTTGGAAGAAGGTTCTCATTTTCTTCCAGTGCAAGAATATCTAATTTAAAGATAAGGACCAGTGAAGAAAATCTAGGAAAATGAACTTTCTTCATCTCAAGGTCTGATTCCCAGTTGAGCCACAGGCTGTGGCAGTTGACTCTTGGTGACATGAGGAGCAGTCATTCACCCCATTTCCTGACCCTTTGCCGCATGAAGACCTGGAGAGGAGCTAGGAGCTCTGCTGGCTGAGGGATGGGCACTGCAATGTGAAATACATCTTTCTGGCTCTGAACCTGTAACCAGAGCTTTGGGCTTAAGCCATGAGTTTGAGACTTCTCACTCCCCCACCCTTAGGATTTTCTGTACCTGGTGGGGGGGGGCCGGGAATGGGGATGGGCCTGTAATTTGATAAATCAGCCACAACCTGGGAGGCCTATCAAGCCAAGCAATTAGACTTCCTGGCCTGGTCCCTTTTTGTGCATGTTAAATGTGGGAGACTACGTGCTTTTAATCTCATGCCTGTCTTCCTTCTAATAATTAGTTCCATCAGATTGTTTCCTCTGAGCTTTATTTATTTATTTTGCTTAGGGAATTGATTGCTAAATCTAAATGATTCAATTAAGACATCTGTTGGCTTATTAAGGATCATCCACAAATAAGGATGATTCTTTTATCCTTTTCCTAAGAAAAAGCATTCCAATGAACTTAAACTCTTAAAGTCAAGGCTTAAAAAACATCTTTGAGGAAAGGAGATGTGAGAAGGAAATGGGGTCTTTGGGGCTCCTTCTACTGGCATTTTAGTTCATTTTTAGTCCATTTGAGACTTTTGTAAAGTCCAGGTCAGCCAGGCATTGGCGTCAAAGTTGACTTAGCAAATTGCCTCTCCTAGGCAGAGCTCACCTTCCCTTTGTAGAGTCAGGCCTGCCTCTCCACAGGTGAGTAGGATTAAGGTTTTGGCCATTTGGCTTTACCCAGAATATAAATGCGGGGCTATGAGGAGTCTAAACTGAGGATTTGCTTAAAAACGTGTCAAATATTGTTTTTTTCTTAATACCACATTTGCTGCTGTTTCTAATGGTCATCCTTCTTTCCATTTCCCCTCCTCTTTCTTACTTTTTCCCCTCCGTTTTGGTATTATCTTAAAAATAATGCTAAAGGTTCTTTCTCCTCCACGCCCTCCTCTCCGCCAGGAGGGCCGCTTTGCATGGCAGCCTCCCACCATCCACAGTACCTACAAAGATTCCTATTACCTGAGCTCACCCAAGCCTTATATCCCACCCAGCACCCCCGGCCAGCAGAACCCCTCACGACCCCAGCCCATCTCTGTCCCCCTGGCAGCCAGAGCGACTCCCCAAGGCACTGTGCGTCCTAGTCCCACGCTTCTGGGTTCCACGTTCCCCAGTGCTTTACCCCAACCCCAGCACCTCAGTGTAGCCACCAGGACAGTTTATGGTGAGAATGTGAGCTCTAATCCACGTCGTGAGCCAGTTGGGAATAGAAAGGTCAGCAGCTTATATGTACCCTGTTTATCCAGTAACATTTGCCCCGCGGCACTGGAAAACGCCTCCCGTAGTGCACGTGACCCTGCCAGAGGGACTCCCTGGGAAGCTGTGGGCACTCGGGCACCGGCCCCTGGCAGCGGCCCCCACACAGCGGGCACAGGAAAACCGCCCTTTGCTCCTGCTCCTGGTCCTCCCAAGCTATTCTTTGACATCCACAAAGATGCCGTTAACTATGGTGAGGGTCCTCCAGTGGGGACTCGGCCTTCGTTCCCGGCTGCAGTGAGACCACCTGTGCTAGGTCCCCAGCTTTCCTCTGATCCCGAACACCGGAAGAGAAAAGAACTTTACCTTTTGCAGCCGTGCTATCCAGCCAAGGCAAGGAACTAGGAATGTTTGTGTGTCTCTCGTCTCCTTTTAAACCGATGCGAGCAGCTTATTTTCTGGGCTGCCCTGCTCTCCCTTTCCTTGGTAATACTGCTGCAGCTTCGATCCTGACTTCTTCTCTCTAAAATCTCAGCACAGTCCTCCCTCTGTCTCCCCCTCTCTCTTTTCTGTAAAGGTGTAAGTATCCCAAAGTGTGGAGTCCACAGACTAATACAAGTATGGTGAGATACATAGTGTTTGTTTTACAGCAAAGTGCCGAAGAAATTGTGTTTGTTCCTGATACAATTTCAGGCTGTACAAGTGGTTTTGTGGGGTTAAACCCAGCCTGCCTGCCTGTTCTGTTTTTTTTCTTTCTCATAAAGTGTTAAATGTATTCAAAAATAGATGGATGGAGAGTAAACTTGGATGGGGTTCCCTCTGTGTCCTGGAGTATCAGCAGGCCAGCTGGCTAGCACCGGCTATCTCATGTACTCTGAGGAAAGGGCACCGATTAAATATTTCTCGGAGTACATCATTGCATGTCCACTCTCAACTGTTTAAATATGGAATTCCTTCTTTCCTGCAGTACTCCTTTACGTAACGCCCCCCTTATTTCCCACAGGATGCCACTTCCTCCAGCTCAGCCCAGCCTGAGGTAATAGTGGTCCCTCTCTACCTGGTTAATACCGACAGAGGGCAAGAAGGCACTGCCAGACCTTCAGCATCTCTGGGGCCACTTGGCCGCGTTCCCACATTCCCGGCGACCGCCTCTGCCGGCTCACCTCTGACCTTGCCGACTCTAGATGATTTCATTCCCCCTCATCTGCAGAGGCGGCCCCACCACAGCCAGCCAGCCAGTGCTTCTGGCTCCTTTCCCCCCATTAGCCAGCCACCACCATCCTTCTCACCACCACCTCCGCTGGTCCCTCCAGCACCGGAGGACCTCCACAGAGTCTTGGAGCCTGACCTCACGGGAGCTGTCTCAAGTACCGTAAGCTTGCTGGAATTCCCTCCTTACGGCTTTCCTGAATGTCTCTCCCAGCAGTGAAAATCCCCTTTCTCACTGGAATACTAAGTTCTGAGGAAGGAGCGTTGGCTGCCGCTGTGCTTGTCTGATGACTGGACCCTTGTCTGCTTTCACTAGAGTGCATGTTTCCCCTGTGTGTTCCCTGGATCTCTCGTGGCTATTCATGTCTCTCTTAAGGACCTCTTCTCTGTCCTCTTCAGAATGTGCATCTTCCTGAAAGAGCCTCGTTTTCCTTCAGAGAAAACAACATCTGTTGCTTTTACTTTGGCTAGTTGTACCCTTCAGGCAGATGTCATGTTGAGAGCTTAGGAAAGCTGAGGAATTACCCAGAAAAGCCAAGTTTCCAGTTCAGTATGTGCTACTGAGTAAAAGAGTTTCTCCACCAGGAAGCAGGGAGGTTCCAGGGGAGGAAAAGATTCAATCTTGTTGATTTATCAAGTCAACAAGTTGTCTTTTATAGACAGGAATTTCAGATACTGGGTTTAAACAAAAAATCAAATTAAGGATAGGATCGGGTTTAATTTAGCAAATGGCTATGAAAGCTTGTACAAATGTTAGAACTATTATCCCAAAAGGTAGAAAATTGATGGGTCTCCAAAGTCGTGGTTCCCAGGGGCCTTTGTGGAAAAACAGTAGACTAGTGGTCATGGGAAGTTAAAGGTCCCTGACGCCTCAGGTCTCATCCTTTTGGGAACAAATCCCCATCACAGGTGAGAAAGCCCAAACTGCTTTAGAGAAGAAACTGAGCCAAAGTAGTAAGGTCTATTTTCTCTTCAGGAGCCTGGGGAATCGAGAGAATCTGAGTCATAAAATGTGAGTTGTAAAATGAGGATACATGGATCCACCCACAAGGCTGTGGGGTTCAGTGGGACCAAGTATTTAAAAGTTCCTGGTATAGTGCTTGGCACAGAGCAAATGTTCAGTAAATGTTAGCTGCTATTGTTGAATAGAGGTTAGGGTATGTTGCTGAGGACTTGCCCTAATAATGGGGGCCAAAGTCACTCAAAAGTAGGTAACTGACTAATTAAAAATTAATCATTGAGATCCTACCATGTTCTAGGTTCTTGGTGGGTAGGTACTGGGTCCTATGGGCACAATTGGAAATGAGTCACGGCTCCTGCTCTCAAAGGGTTTTTTTTGTTTTGTTTTTTTACTTAGTAGTTATCTGAGGGGCAAGAAAGGTCATTTAAATTGTTGTCTCCTGGCTTATACTCCCAGGGTTTCTGATTGAATGTGTCAGGGTAGCAAGCAGCCTGGGGGATTACGATACTAGGGGTCCCATGTTTTGAGAAACGGTGGTCTGGTGGGTCATGTAGTTGGCTGGTAGAACTAAACATTCACTGACATCCCTTTGAGTAAAGAGACTTGCCTATAAAACTGGCCCAGATGGCTCATTAAGCTGAAGCTGGTCGTGCAGAAAGGAAGGAAACTTTCTTTTGGCTTGTTAGAGAAATTACGGTGAGGCGTCAGGTGCCTCAAATCTGGGAACAGCTGCATCTTGGACTAGGGCCTTTTCTCAAATCTCTAGATGCAGCACAATGGTGTTAGGTTAAGACCTGGCCAAATCTGGCCCGTGGGCTGGATTTCCTTTGAGTTTGAGCTTTGTAGCTCAGCTCTATTGGAGAACAATGCTAGATTGTTCCCTGTTGCACTGGCCTATACCAATATCTCTCCCATTCCCAGATCAATTTGTAGGGGAATTTAGAGGTCCACTCCTGTTTTGGAGAGTTGCAGGTATTCTTTCCTTTGGCACAAAATGTGTTGCTCTAGAGTAGCATGTCAAGTGAGTCTTATTTTTAATGCACTAGCATACTATTCTGAGTAGTTTTGTCATGTGAGTAGTTTTTTGCTGTAAGTTGTCATTGCATAGGATCTAGGTTGTCACATTGAGTTTGTTCCAGGTGTACCATATTGTGAATGGTGCCAGGACAGTATTCTCATTTTCTCAAACCCAACTAATCAGCCTGGTATAGACTTTACAGGAAGGCTTCGGTTTGCCTGATAACTTCTGGTTTGGCCCAAGGTAACAGAAAAGGAGAAAAAAGGAAACTGGTTGGGCTTCTCCTCTACTGGTTGAGAATTGTTGAGAAGAGCAGGAAGGCCAGTGGATGGTGTTGAATCCATAATCTGCAGTTATTTGAGAGTAAGAGGGAAGAAAAAAAATTCATGTTAATTGATCCAAGTGTTTTTAGTCAACAGCCTGTGTGTGTGTGATGTTCCAGAAATAAGATATGCCCTAGAGTAAAATTTGTAAAATGCCTAATTCTCATGTGATCCATCTAGAATCACAGGCATTTTACTTTAAGGAGCTCCTGATATTTTGTTTCTTGGGTACATTTTGGCAGAGTTGTCACTGATATGCCATATGTCTTTATTATATCATTTGGGAAGTAAATTAAGGAAATTGTAATAATTTTCCACTTTACAAATGAAGAAATTGAGGTGAGGCGCATTTGTGCAAGATCATATTGTGCCTCTCAAGTCTTGGGAAAAGGTTTTATTCTCTAACCTGAGCTGCCCCTCATAATTAACAGGTGCAGCTGTCTAGGGAGCTTTTGGAGGAGTTGGCCCAACCCAGCCAGCGATTACGAAGCCCCTACTGTGTGGTGGGAGCTGTCCAGGGTGCTGAGACAGAGTTTTCTCTTTTGACACAAACACATTCTCTTACCACAAAAGTTGTCCAGAAGTGCCTTGGCTGGTAGATGGTCCCTATTGTTCCTATGGGATTTACTGAACACCTGCTGTACAGGGCATTGTTCTAGATGCTGGGGAGAAGGCAGGAAGAACAGGGAGGCATGGTCCTTGTCCTGGAGGTGCTAAATAGTAGTAGTTGATCTCTAATGGAACATAATAATTGCTTTGAGAATAACTATCAAAATCTTGTTCTTAGAACCCTTTAAGAATTATGTCCTTAGGGTCTGCAAATTCCAAACTAGAAACTGTGCAAAATTTATTGGTATGAAGGAGAAAAGTATCTAAATATTATACATTTTGAGGCCCTGTTTTCATTCGTTGTTTTTTTTTTTTTTTAAACATTGTTTCAGTCATGCAGATTATAACATTAGTATTCATAACTTTATTGGTATTTCTAACAGAGAGCTCAGGTTTGTAAAGTCAGGAATTTTACAAATCTTTTCTTCAGGGACCATTTCACTTCAATATTGGACGGGATAATATCCAAAACTCAGAAGCAAGTTTTAGTATACTTGTTCAGTGATGCTGGAGTTAAGAGTAGCTTTCCAAAAGTACCATTACTTAACTTCTCTGAATTTACAGTGATGTCTTCTTGTCCTCACATCTCAAATTTCTCTACACAAGTGTACTAAACCTTCTTGATTTTTTTTTTCCTGTTTAAACCAGCTCTCATTCTTGGATCGCATTTGGAATTGCATGTGTTTTGCATGTTATTCTATTTTTATTTGAATTTTGCTTTTTCAATAACCGGATTGACCCATGATTATTACCAGATGAAAATAATGGATGCTATTGCTGAGATTTTCAGTAACTTTCACCGTTCCTCTCTCCCTCCTTACTAATACCAACAAACAGAATAAGTATCCAGATGAAATTTCTAACTGGAATTAATGATATGATATGTTTCATTGATTACATTCCTTTTATAACTAAGGTCCTTGTCGTTTTGAATTTCTCCTTCTTAAAAATCATTAACTCTAGGTTCCAAGTGTGTACAGTTAGTTACAGTGTTGTTTTCTTTTCAGGGTTCAAGTCCTCTACTAAATGAAGTTCCTTCATCCCGTGCTGGGACTGACTCCCAGACCTTTACGCCAGTCAGCAAGCCATCGTCTGCTTATCCCTCCACAACAATTGTGAATCCCACGATTGTCCTCTTGCAACATAATCGAGGTAAAGGGGCCCCCTCCACTGGGATTGATGTAGCTGTTTCATGCCATCTGTGGCAAGAATTCTGCCATTCCACTGAAACGTTCACAAACCCCACCCTTTCCCAAGGCCATCTGCCCCAGTTTACTCACTCCCATGACCCATAAAATAGTCGCAGCAGGCTGACAGAGGCCCCCAATTTATGGTGAGATCAAGTGTCTGAATAAATAAGCCAGTGTCGTACATGTTGCACACCATGGTGTTTGCCTTTATCTTCGGATGGTAACACCAATAAAAACCAAAGACAGGAAAAGTCTGTGCCTCTTGATTCCTCAACATGAGAATTTCTAATCAGAGGCTTTGCTTGGAAAATCTTGGCACAGTAATACCTGTTTTAAGTAGTGTCATAGATGATTTAGTTTTTCAACAATGGATTTTCTGAAAAGCATACCATACACTTTAAGTGCCAACTTTAAA
The DNA here is from genome assembly GCA_029593785.1 of Cabassous unicinctus. NCBI lineage: Eukaryota > Metazoa > Chordata > Mammalia > Cingulata > Chlamyphoridae > Cabassous > Cabassous unicinctus. The sequence continues at coordinate 5,627 of JAQZBX010001780.1, read as the reverse complement.
AAAAACATTTTGGATAGAAAATTTTCTAAATTATAAAACATGTTTTTCTACCTCTAACTCACAGGTTATTGAACTTTTTCCTAGTGATGCATTGGCCTTCACTGGGCTCTAGTTCAGTGGTGCCCTCTGGGAAAATGAGGATCACGTTGCTTTTTGCTTCTGCACTGTGTGGCCGTAGACTGCTCTGCTTTGAGTTTTTGTGTTTATTTTCTATAGTTTCTCTGTTTGACTGCTTTTGGGTTAGCTTTTCCCTATCTCTGAAGTGGCGTTGGGGTTAGACAATCAGAAGCACTTTAAAGTAATAATTGTAAAATTCCAGAGGATGATTCTCAATCCCAAGTTTTCCTTTTTTAACTCCTCAGAGGAACAAACGTTCCCTTCAAAAAAGGCCTTTATGTGTGAAATGTAAAGTTTTCAAACTGCTTCCTAGCGTAGAAAGCATAGTCCGACTTTCAGAAGGCAGTGAAGATTTATTTCGTTCAGAGCTCAAAGTGCCTCCTTCACAGCTTCCTTACGCTCCCCTCCACCTCCCTCTGCATTAACTTGGATGAGAATGTGACCGGAGTCTGTGTTTAATTTGTTTTCCATATTAAATAGGATTTTCTCTCTCCTGCTTCTAAATTAAAAAGCAGATGAATGAAACATTTTTCTCTTTCTCTCTCAAAATCTTCCCACTCAAATCTTAGTCATTTAGTAGTGTTATTTTTTTCACTTTGTTGTCCCTAGATTAATTTTCACCCATAAATCTGTATTCTTCCAAAGATTAAAAGGGTCTAACCCCCACTCTAAACCATGTAAGAGCCCATTCTCTGTGCAGCAGTGCCCTGCCCTTACTGGCAGTAGCTTTTTTTCTGCTCAAAACATACCCAATAATGCAGGACAAAGTGAAATTTTGGTTCTCTGTGAACTTCTTTATGACTCATCCTCCCCACCCCCTTATAAATCCAGTCAAACAGAAGCAAGTTAGTTCCCAGAAGGAAAGGCAGTTCCTTTAAAAATGGAATTTATTTCCAAGGCAACTTGGTTCTTGGGAAGTGCCAAGTCTAATGTCAGCTACTTCTGCCAAGTTCCTCTGATGACACCGAGTGAGACTTCTTCAGGCACAGAAATGTCTGCAATTTCTTTTTGTCTGTTTCTTAAGTGGAATCCTCTTGTTTACCCAAACATCCCTTGGTTCTTGCCTCTCTGTATTGCCCAAGTTTTGTGTTTAGGTTTGAAAATCAGAATTGTGTAGCCTGAGACCCATCCTTCAGAACAGGATGCAAGTAATGGCATTGAAATTTTGGGAATTTGTTACAGTAGCACTGTGTAAAGAACAAACCATATATTCACTAAGGAGGAGAAGCAGGAGGAATGGAGGAGAATGGGAAGGCCTAGCCCCCCGGCCTCGTGTTACTAATCACAAATAGGCTGTAGGTCGAGCATTGTTGGCTTTGCTTTGGAATCTACCCAGCCTGGCAGCTCTGCTTTCCCGCGAAGAGAGTACCCATAAAAACAGTTTCTCAACTATTGCCATGTCTCCTGAGGGAATGATAACTCTGCTCCACTTCTGGAATTCTAGTTTTGTCATCCTGAAAAAAGTTTGCTTTTTGGTTTTGTTTAGATTATCCCAGGGCACAGTGTGGCAATAATTCTGTCCCTGCCAGCCCAAGATTTGGGGACCATAGATCTAATCGAGCACATCAGTTAACAACCAGGGAAACCGAGGCCGAGAGGTTAAGTGATTGGCCAGTGTCAGGACGTTTCTGGCAGAGCTGAGCCTTGCGTCCTAGCTGGGCTTCTGGTTGTCCGGCCACTGTGAACCTCAGCCACATGCCAAGAAGATGGACAGGCCCTGCTCTTGGCAGCTCTGAGCTCCCCGTGGCTGCTCTGTTTACTTCTTGCCCACTCTGATTCTGGTGGAGGATGGGGATGCAACCAAGGGGGTGCTCTGTAATGATGACAGAGCACCCTGGGGCTGGCGAGCATTCTATTTTTAGCTATGTGGCTGCGTTATATTTAGCAGCTGTGGTAGGTAAAGGTCAATTTTGTATATACCCCATGGCGCGTCCACAGAGGAGTCTGCAAAGCAGAAAGGCCTCCACCGTGAGTGCCCAGGAGAGTGAGTGAATGACAGAACAGTGGGTCCTTGGCAATTAGACCAGGAAAGAGCACTGGACTAGGAGCTGTGAGGTCTAAGTTTTAGACCCAGCTCTGATTTTCAGTGTGATCTTGGGTGAACTATGCCCCTTCTCTGAGGCCTCTTGGCCAGCACTAACTTCTTAGGATTTTCCTGGATCCTGGGCCAGCCAGATTGGTATAGTGGCTGAGAACATGATTTTGAACAAGTTCCTTAACTTTTCTGTGTCTCAGTTTTCTCATCAGTACAAAGGGGAGGTCAATTCTACCTAGCTGCTAGGGTTCTTATGAACATACGTAAAAGCTCTTAAAACAGTGTCAGGCACTTAGGAAGCTCTCAGGAAATGGCAGCTGCCACCGTTATGACTACAGTTACATTTGTTTCAAAGGGTACCAAGACTGAGATTGTATAAGGGCCTACTCACTTGAACTCAGGGAAGTTAGAAGAGTAATCAGATTGTCCTTGAAGCAAGATAGACACAACTAGAAAACAGTGGCCATCCTTTGAATCCTGGCATGGATCGAGGGGGGACCACACCCAGATAACAGGAGCCACGTTGCTATCCCTGTAGTCAGCTGGGTGATAGGACATTTCAGCCTCTAAGCCAGAGGGCAGAGAGGACACAGAGTTTGGTATCCTAATGAGTTATGCCAGGTCTGACCATGTGCCGCCCACATCTCACTCACACTATGTTTTCTTTCCTTTTTTTTTTGTCACAGAACAGCAGAAACGCCTCAGTAGCCTTTCAGGTAGGTGAGAAATGTTTATTTCCACGTTGACCCCCGGTTCTGTTAAAGCTGGCTGCTGGTGGCCACCTGATGTTCCATCAGCCCCGTCTTAAAGTTGCGGCTCTGATGTGTCGGGGACTGTGCCCGTTGCTGGACCACAAGGATGATGAAAGCATTGTCGTGGCTCCTGCCTCCCAGGAGCTTGCGGGCTGGGGAGGGCAAACCAAGCAAGTGAACCGAACGAGTAAACCTGTCCTTTGGAGCTGTGGTGAGTGCCTGCATGGATGAGAATAGGATGTTCTGAATAAAAACAGCGGGGGGCCGTGCCTCAGATGGAGTGTTCATGGCAGGCCTCTCTGAGGAGGTTACCTTTCTGTTCCTCCGAGCTCTCTGCTAGAATGTGACAAGTCAGGTTGGGAAATGTGGGAAGTTCTTTCCTTTTTAGGAGGCCAGCCCAAATGTCAGTAATCGACCCCAGGGTGACGGGCCCAGGCGAGAGCCTTCAGGCCAGCAACGCCTGGACGAGCTAAAGCACTGCTTCTTGAACTTGAGCGGGCCTGAGAATCTCCTGGAGAGCATGTCAAAACTCAGATTCCCAGGCCACATCCTCAGAAATTCAGATTGAATAGATATGGGCGAGAATTTGCCTTTCTCGCCAGCTCCCAGGTGAGGCTGATACTGCCTGCTGTGTGACTGCACTGGGAGTAGCAAGTGGTTCCTCAAGTGCCAGCAGTGCAAGGGAGTGACTGCAAATGAAATCAGCTCCCAGGGCTCGCTCCCTGCTAACGTGTGCAGGACTGGGACAACTTTGGGAGTGAGGAGGAAACAAACCTACAGGCCGAAATCATCTGGAATCCCAAGAATGGGAATATTTAGCCTTTTCTTTATGGCTTCCCATAGCCATACTTTTCTGAATTCTGGTTCTACCCCTTAGTAATTACCCCTGGTGTAACCTCAGGCAGGTTCTTTAGTGTCCCCAGGCTTCGGTTTCTTCATCTGTAGAACAGGGAAGGGTAGTGGCTATCAGGTTGCCATGGACAGCAAGTGAGATCCGTTGTAGAAACAGCTTCGCTCCAGGCCTGCTTCACAGATGTGCGTTACTGTTATAGCAGGCACCTGCTTTGCTTCACGCCCACCATCCTTTTCTTGAGTGCCATCTATGTGGTACGCCCTGGGCCATACTCTGGGGCTGCATCAGGGAACTGTGCTGCCCTCAAGTGCTTATAGTGTGGTGTGGTTGGTTTGTAATCTTTCTTTGGCCTTGAACTTCTCTGGAGAATCTAATGAAAGCAGCAGATTCATTCTCCAGAAAAAGTCACCTGCACAAATGTGCATGCGTGATTTCTGTGGCTTTGCAGATACTGGTGAACTCCAGGGTTAAGCACCCCTGAAGTGGCAGATAATAAAAGTCACCATTTTCTGAGCACCTGCTGCGTGACTTCATCCCGTAAGCTGTCCCTGTGATTCGTGGAGAGCCTGGGTGTGGAGGGCATAGGGCTCTCGCACTCACTCAGCTTCATCAGGACTTGGCCGCAGGACCAGGACATGCTGTGATTGAGCTCCAAGTGCCTTTCGCTGCCCCCCTCCTCGAGCTGCCACACTTCAGTCCACTTCATTCCCTGGCCCCAGCCCAGATTGCTGGGAGCAGGGTGACTCGGAAAATGAGGCTCCTGAGTGCTCCTTCCTGCCTTTGGGAGTTTGAAAGGAGCAGTGGAATAGATGAGAAAGGCATCTGACCATGAGCTAAGAGACCCTGAGTTTGGTCCAGGCCCTACCCCCTTCGGGCTGCTGGTCCCTGAGTAAGTGACTTTACTCTAGCCATGGTTTCCTCACATGCGGGATGAGAACGATAATCCTTGCCCCTCCCTCAGAGAGGTATTGTGAGACTGGTATGTGACAGGAAGAGGGAAAGGAGAGAGGATGCATTGCAAATTGTAAAGTGCTATGTCAGCTGTGAGGCTGGCAGGCTGAAGCCAGGCTCTTGACTCTAAAATATGCCTAATGCTTCCTTGCTCCTTGGTGTTGGGACAGATCTAACAATGATGTTTGGGAGAGTGGGGCATAAAGTAGAGACTCCCTAAATCTTAGTTTTTGTTTAAAAAAAAAACCGAAAAGTACCATTTTGTTCAGAAGCTCCAGAAGGAGACAGAGCTGGCTGGGCTGGCATTCTGCACTCTCTGTATCTTGGAGTAAGGTTTTGCCCATTGCACCTGTGGTGAGGGCCTGGGAGGAGCCACCAGGCAGCCTCCCTCCTTTTCGCAGACTTTCATTGAGCCCCTACTGGCTTGGGGCTCAATGAGACTCATCCAGGAATGAGACCTACTTGATGTTTGGCCTCATGAAGCTCAGAGTCTCCTGGGGTAGAGAGCCAAGAACGCTAGATAAGGCTTAGGACAGGCTTCCCTGAGGGAAGAGAGTGTTGCTGTAATCCTCAGTCACACAGCTTTGGAGCTGAAGAAAAGGGAGGTTTTCCCGACTCCCCAAAACACAGGTTGGTAGCATTGCCATTTATTTAGCGGTCCTTTCCAGGACTGCCTTTTTAAAGCACAGTGTAAAACTGGAAGGAAATGCCCCAGGGTGTCATATTAGGGATGCATATTTGCCTATTGAGAAATACCAGCAAGCTCTCATTGTAACAGGATTGTCAAAGGGTGGCCCTGTCACCTGCGTAGTACAGTTAAATGTCACTTAGGTTTTCACTATATAAAGTAACACTCTTTCTTCAAGGGCTGCAGTTCAAACCTTGGTATATTGGAATCCACTGAACCATGAGTCACGTG
>JAQZBX010001779.1:49072-78842 GCA_029593785.1 Cabassous unicinctus | reverse complement strand
CATTTTACAAATATTGGTATGTATTGTGAAAAATTTGATTTTTACCCACAATAAAAAAAAAAAATCTATATGTGACCACATTGTACTTCCATGGGGTATGCCCACCCAGGTACCCGCAGCCAGGACATGGGAGGTAGGACTGAGCCCGGGTCTTTCTGGCTCCACCGCCTAGGCTTTCCTGAGATATAAAATAGCAAGCATGAGGGAGAGATGCCCTCTATGAATAGAAGCGACTTGATGAAGTCAGGGAGCTCTGCCCCAGGAGGTGAGGCTGAGCTTTGCAGGAGCTGGAGGCATTGCCAAGGCAGAAGACGGGACAGGCCCTGCCCGTGACTTCTGAGCAGGCATCCCTGCGAGGCCTCCAGCTTTACCTGCCTTCCTGTGGGCCTCTTGTATCCCATGTGAGTTAGTTTGGAACTGCACAATTCCTTGAAAATGTCCATCCCAACTCTACAGCCTCTGAACAGAGATTGATGGGCTCTGGGGAAGATTATCTGGTCACACTCAATCCCGAAGCAGCATATTTTTTCTTAAATGAAATGAAATGAAAAACCCTCATGATCACTTACTTCCCCTCTTGACTGTTTCCCAAAATAAATCCATTTCCATGCTTCTTAGAATGACTGAGGGGCCGCTGGGCTGCTGCTATTTCTGGGTAAGACAGAGACGATGAGGGAACCCTGGGAAATAAATGATGCTATCTGTACCCCGTGCAGACGTTGTTCATTTCTTACACTCTGTGAATGATGAACAGGCCACCGAGACGTCTGAGCCAGCTCAGTTCCCGCTGCTAATTTGGTTGTATTTTTCAGAGTGATGACAGATTTCAGGGCTCAAAAATTCTGCTTTTCTGTTGCAGCTGTTGAGTCGAGTCCCTTCATTCACTAAGTACATTTTTATGGTGCATCTACTCCGTGCGCAGTGGCTGGGCAGGGGACACAGCCCGGGTCAGATAAGCACAAGGCTTGCCCTCGGGGACCTCTCTGTGTGTCCTCTCCTTCTAGGGGAACGCAATTGATTCAACGCGATAATAGCTGTGGAAGAGTGTCTGGCTCATAGAAGACACATACTTTGTTTCTCCTCCCTCTTCCCCTGTCCCTTCCTCAGGGTTTCCAGCCTCAGCTGTGTGGCCTTGAACATAGTACTTACTGTCTCTGAGTGTTAGTTGCCTAAGACATAAAAAGGAGGGGATGTGTCCTCAGTTTACAAAATGAGGCTACTTATGTAAGCCATCTGGGCTGCTGAAGGACCAGAGTGAAAATTATTGAACTAATTCTCAGAGCTGCACACACTCTGTTCTGTTGAGTGGTTTTCAGAGGTCAAAGCACACTCCACCACAAGGGTCAGAGGGAAATCAGGGAAGGAAAATGAGTGCTGCAGAGGTAAGCTGGCCCTTAGATGGGGGACAGGACGCAGCTCTGAAGGTGTGATCGAGGACAGCCCAGGGACGCCTCGCTGGCTTCTCTTCCTCCTCCTTTCTCTTCTACTGAGGTTTCCCAAATCTCTCTCTCCAGTCCAAACTGTATCTCCTGAGCACCACCTATATTTATTCACCTGCCCTTGGACACCTTCCCTGGGATCCCACAAACACTCAAGATGCTCAAACCTGAACTCACTTTTGCCCCCGGCCTGCTCCGGTTGCATGTAGCATCCTTCACTCACTGCCCCCGGCAGTCTGAGCCAGACACCTCGACCGACTGCCTTCCCAAGGTCGCAAACAAGGTCCCAGACTTCCTTTGTCAATGGCCATTTCCTCAAATGTGAATGCCAACCCTGTCCCCCTCCGAGAATCCCACCATACCAAGCCAGCCTGACCTTTCACTCCCAATTCTGGCAAACTCTGTTTCCTTCTAGAATAGGCCTTGAGCTCTTGCTCAGCCCATGAGAGATTGAGCCATGGCGGGGGCAGATTATTCCTGGTGACGGCAACAATTGCCAACCTGCCTGCACCCCGCCCATCTTTCCAGGCCCAGCTCGGGCATCCCCTCTCGCAGGAAGACTTTCCTCATCTCCCAGGCCTGGCTGAGCTAATCCTCCTCTTGGTCTCCAGAGTATGGGGTGGTCCCTCTCTAAGAGCACTGACTTGCCGTAGTGAATGATCTCATTGTTTGTCTCTTCCTCCACGAGACTTCGTGCTCAGTGGAGCAGAGCCCTGTACAGTGGGCCTGGCACGCAGCAAGTGCCCAGCCCGTATCCTGGGCATGAGACCGGGCATGAGAGGACGAGTGGCAAAGCAATGAAACCCCCAGTGGCCAGGTGCAGCCCCCACCATCCGTGTCCATCGAGAGGCTCAGAGCAGTGCTCCTCTCCCAAAGGCTCCAGGATGGCAGGGACATCTAAAATAAATGGGTTTATTTTAGAAGACTTCATTGCCCCCATCCCTCTCATGTAGTCCCTTCCAGAGACCTGTCAGGCAAGGGACACTGACTGCACTTTACAGGGGAAGAGACTGCAGACTGGAGAGTAATGGAAATAAAACGGGTCGAGCACTTCCTGTGTGCCAGGCACTGGCCTAAGCTCTTGTCACACGACAGTTCGTTTAATTCTTCCATCCCCTCGACCGGCTGCGTTTCACAGGCGAGGGACATGCCCTCGTTTGCACTGCTTGGCGTGGCCCAGCTGGGATTGGGCCGCACTCACCATCCTAGCTACCGAGCCCGCCCATTAAGCCACTTGGAAAGAAGTCCAGCACCTACTGTGTTGTTTCTAGGTGCTTAACCAATGTTTGTTGAAGGAAAGTGACTCATTCGGAGTCACACAGAGCCATGTCTTCAATCCGGTCATCTTACCCCAAGGCTCCAGCTCATCCCAAGCAGAGAGCGCGGCAGGGCTCAGCCCCGCTTCCCCTCCTCCAGCGCAGCACGTGCGGTTTGTTCGGCGCTGGGCCTGCTGGGCTGGGCGGGAGCTCAGAATCAGGCCTGTGCTAGGAAACACAGCCCCCCGTCTGCACACAGCCACGCCACAACCCGGATCTTCCCCGAGCTTCACCCATCACCCTCGCAGCACAGGGGCAGTGCCTCACTCCACCCAGGCCCAGTGCAGTGGGGAGCGGCTCGGCCTTCTGGACAGCCCAGGCCGCCCTGGCCATGCGCTGCACCCCATTGTCTCCGTCTAAAGTGCTTTCTGCTCCTCATGCTCTCCCTGCCCTGGATCCCGTACGGTGAATGCTGGCTATGGTGGTCCAGGGCTGGACCCCTGGAAGGAACCAGGGAGACGATTCCTGTGCCCTTGGAGGGCCAGCGTCCAAGGTACGGACTGCCTTATGCCAGCCTTGTAGCCAATCCCAGGAAAAAGCTCGGGGCCTGGCTGGGAGGGACTGGAATAGAGTGCCCCACCCTCGCTGGGCCTGCAAGCTCAGGGTAGGGAAGGGGGCAGAGGGGTTGGTGGTAAATTCATATCACAAGCACCTAGCTTGTGCCAGGATTTCTGCTGCATGCTTCACGTACATTATTTCACTTACCATTGGAATATCCCTGAGATAGACTTTTCTCATTTTTCAGATGAACTGAGGCTCAAAATTAGGGCCATGTTGCTAAGGAGGAGAGCTACCCTTAACACCCGGACGCCTCTGACTCCACGTCACAGCTGATCTGAACACACCGTTTATTCTCGAGTTGCTCACCAGTCTTCTCTTACAGGGATGCTCCCCAAAACCCTCCTCCTCCATGAATCCTTCCCCTTCCTCCTGTGACTCCTTTGATCTCTCCCTCCTAGAGATGAAGAGTCCTGTAATCTGATTGCCCATCTCCTCCTCCATCACCTGCTGCTGGGTGAGGGGAGGTGCTGGGGGCCCACAGTCCAACTTCCTGTGCCTCTCCCTCTCAGCGCTCACCTTGTATGGCTTTGTGTGGCAATCCCCACCCATATTATCCCTCAGTCCACCCTGCGTCCTCCACAAAGACATGTGCCACTCCCAGGCCCTGGTCCTGTGCCTGTGGACCCATTGTAAATAGGACCTTTGAAGATCCTTTGAAGATGAGGCCAGACTGAAGGGGTGGGCATGCTTAATCCAATACGGCTGAGCCCTTATTGGGACACGGCAGGGGGTTAAGGAAGAGACATGTGACGGAGGCAGAGATTGAGCCGTCCCTGAAACGCTACAGGCTTTGGAGAAAACGTGGCTTGCTGATTCCTTGATTTGGGACTTCTTGTCCCCCAAACTGAGACAATTCCTGCTGTTTCAGCCAATCAGCCAGTGGTGGTTGTCACAGCAGCCCTGGCAGGCTAAAAACCAACCCTTAGTACTTGGCACCGCTACTGGCACTTGTCAGGTCCTTGGTAAATGTTTATTGAATTAACAAAGCAATAATGAAATATGCCAACTATTTCCCATTCTTGGAACTTGGCCTCAGCAATAACAAATACTTTTTTCTTCTTTTGCAAATGGTTATTCCCGTGAAATGAAAATGTAATGAACAAGAAATGCAAATAGCCAACAGTGTAACTAATCAAAGAAATGCAAAGAAAGCAAGACCCCGTTTTATCCTATTCCATCTTACTGCATTGACAAAAGATAAAGGAATGGTGGGTGACAAGTGGTGCTGACAAAGCTGGGGTGGGACCAGCCCTCTCTTACACTGCTGAAGGCATGGCGATTCATGCAACACTCTTTGGAAAACAATTTGGCAATACTTATCAGGTCCTCTGAAAAGCTCATGTTATTTGACCCAATAATTGTCCTTCTAAAAACCATCCTAAGGAATAATCAAATTTGGACAAAAACATTTGTACAAAGGTGTTCTGTGCAACAGTTTTTATGAAAAAGAGAAACATTGGCAGCCAATTATATGCCTATCAATGGAAGACTGATTACGGTCGTGATGCCAAAGCCCTTGGGCAAAGGACTAGGTATCTAATAAGGATAATTGCAAAGGATTTAGTAGATACTTTTGTTCTGCCACTTTACAGGAGTAAGTTTAAAAAATTTTTATTTTGAAATAATTATATATTCACAGAAAGTTACAAAGATGTGCAAAGAGGCTCCACACAGCCTTTGCCCAGTTTCTGCTAATGGTTCCATCTTAAATAACTCTGGAACAATATCAAAACCACAAATCCAACATTAGCACAACGAGTGAGCACAGTCCTATTTCATTTTATCCGGAGCTGATTCACGTAACCACAGCTGCAAACAAGACACAGCTGCCCATCACCTCGGCGTTACCCTTCTCCTTTGTGGTTCCCCTTTACGGACACACCAACTTCCCTGCCCCCACTATTCCTAACTCCTGGCGACCATTCATTCCAGCTCTATAATTTTGCCATTTCAAGAATGCTATCTAAAGGGAATTTCAGTATATGACTTTGAAATTGGCTTTTTTCACTCAGCATAACACCTTTGGGAGCCATCCAAGTTGTTGCATGTATCAATCGTTTGCTCTTTTTTTCTGAGTAGCGTTCCTTGGTATGGATGTACCACAGTTTAACCATTCATCTACTGAGGGACGTTTTGGTTGTTTCCAGTTCATGGCCATTACAAGTAAATCTGTTACAAACATTCATGTATGGTTTTTTGAGTGGATATAAGTTTTCATTTTCCTGGGATAAATACCCAAGAGTACAATTGCTGGGTCATATGGTAAGTGTGTGTTTAGATGTTTGTTTTTTTTAAAAGACATTTCCTGATCTAGCTTATATTTCTACCAACCATATATGAGTGATCCAGTTTCTCTGCGTCATTGCCAGCGTTTGGAATTGTCACTATTTTGTTTTCACTATCTGATAAATGTGCAGTGGTATCTCATCCTGGCCTTCATTCGCGTTTCCATAATTGCTGGTCACGTTGAACATCTTTTCATGTGTTTATTTGCAGTTGGTATATCTTCTTTGATGCCATTTGCCCATTTTCTAATTGAATTGTTTGTTTCTCTTGAGTTTTGAGAGTTCTTTATATATTCTAGATATGAGCTGTTGTCAGATGTATGGTTTGTGAATACTTTCTCCAGGACTTATTTGTCTTTCCATCCTCTTAAAAGGGTCTTTCACAGAGCAAGGTTTTTTTAATTTGGATGAAGTCCAACTTAATTTTTTTTTATGTGTTCTGCTTTTGGTGTCTCGTCTAGGAGCTCTTTTCTAGATCCCTCCCTGAAGAGGGGAAGCACCTTCTGGCTGCTGAGTGTGGGTTGACTTTCCCTGAGACTCTGAGTGGGGCTCATGACTTCCCAGCAGGACGAGGAGCCCCGGCTCCTACTTGACCGTCTCTGACCCCATGGGCAGGAGAGGAGGGGAGGTGGTGGAGGAAGCGGGCATGCTGCTTTGGCCCAGCCTGGCGAGGAAGTCCAGGCTCTCCACTTGGCCGTTGCCGATGGGGTAGAGATGGGCTGCAGGTTTGTCTGTGGTTTGGGCCTGGAATTGAGCTGTTATGGTCTGAAAGCTTCCTAGCTTTCTAGGCTACCCTTGCCTAGTCCTTTGACCAGAGAGAGAAAGCTTTTTTTAGGGCATTATTTTTGTCTGTTTTCGTTGATGTTTCTGGATTGCCAATGTCTCCAGAATCCAGTTTGGGATATAAAGGCCAAAAGAAAACCCAAGGAATTCACTGCTGTGAGTCACGGAGTTCCTGTGTCCCCAGCCAGTCTGCCACCTTCTTTTCAACTTTGAGTCTTCTTACATTTGCTTTGATACAGTGCCCAGGGTTTCTAATTGTACTTAGAGGGAGGAATAGAGAAAAACACATCTACTCCATCTGCCTGAGAGTGGAAGTTGATCAAGGAATATTTGACATACAAACTGCTCAAGATACGAATGTTTTAGAGAAATACATTACTGTGTACAAACGTTTTCTTATTTCTGTTCACCAAGTGAAAGTACAGGTACTCTAGCCACCTGATAAAGGACATGGGCTTTGATTTTCAACCTCCTGGGTTCAAATTGTGGTGCCTCTACTACTTGCTATGTTTCTTTAGCCTAATTACTTAGCCTCTGCAGGCTTTGTTTTCCTCTGCTACCAAGTGGGAATAATAGTGGCATCTTCCTCATGGGGTGGAATTGAGAATGAACTTATATGATACATGTAAAACAAAATAAAATATATTAGTTTTGTTTCTGATAAGGCAATTAAGAAATATGAACTATTTGTACTGAAATAAAAAGAGGTAACATAATGTGCCTGGAGGCCAGAAGAGCCGATACCCACAACCTCTCCTATTCTTCCTCCGTATTTCTCTGAATCATCTAACCTTCCTTCCATTCCTTCCTCTCTCCTTCTCTCCCACCTTCCCATCCCATCCCATCCCATCCCATCCCCTCCCCTCCCTTCCCCTCTCCCCTGCCTTCTCTTCCCTCCCTTCCTCCCTTGTCACAAGTTAGCTGGGTACCTGCTTTGCATTGGGCTCTGGAGATATAGAGACAAATGGAGCCCTGCCCCAGCTGCCAAGCAGATCAGAAGCTAGTGGGGCGTCAGAAACATAAGTGGGTGAGCGTCACATGGTATGCTAAACGCTGGGCAGAGCCTCTACCAGGTACAAAGATGGCTTTTTAAGATATAAATAAATACCAGAGGGAATTGAAGCCCTACAGGACTGCTTGAACTTAATTTAGTCATCCATTTATTTATTTTCAGTGGTAGGGAAGGAAGAGACATCAGAGAAGGACATTAAGGATAAACTCTGCCGGTAATGCTTATGGCCAAGCCCATAAGCATGGCAGAAGCTCCTGAGGATGTGGGAAGAGAGAAGGATCTTTTTTTTGATCTGCGGCATTTGGCCGTATAACTTACAGAGCTGCCATCCAGATGGGGTGTGGGCTAACAGAGGCCATGAGCTTGGATTCACTAGATATTTGATGCAATACCCAGCCAGTTGTGAAGAAACTGGATTTGGGGAGATGCTTTAAACAAAACAAAACAAAAAAACAAAACAAAACCCAAACAAAATGTGTTACAAACTGGAACTTGGTATATACAGAGTAGACTCACGCAGGCTCTCGTCCGCTTGCCTGGAACTCTGAGATGGGAGGGGTTTCTAGGGCTTGTGGCACAGGCTTGTGGGGAGGCGTACAGCTCCCTGCACTTGGCTTTCTGGGGCAAAGGACTTGAAAGTGAGCGAAATGCCCAAGGCTGTGTGTAGACAGCACTAGGGGCTGAGTTTCCTTGGAACCATGCATCTGTTGGTGCAGGGTTGTCTGTGGGATTTGGTACAAGAATTGCTGGGTGACACAAATCCCATCTCCACCACTTCTTAGCAGAGTGTCCCTCAGCAAGTCACTTTGCTGGTTAAATATCAGTCTCCTCCTCTGTATAACTCAGGCACAACACTGACCTCATGGGGCTACTGGAATCATCCACTGCAGTGAAAGGAGCTGATGAGCCCTTTGCCTGAGAGTGAGCACATCCCAAGAAGAAAGGCCAGTGTGGACCAAGGCCCAGTGGTGATGGACTCTCTGGATTCTGAGAACGCCCACCAGTGAGGCTAGAGGTTGGATCTGAAATGGGAGGAGAATGTGTTGTAGGCAGAAACGATGTGTGGATTAGTACTTGATTTTCCCTTCTCATACAACCCAACATGTCTTAGAGTGAGAAGGAAGAACAGGCTGGCTTGCCTGTATCCACCATGAGGTGCAGCTCTGGTAGAGCTTTCTCCAGAGCTCATCCAGGTTTTCGAAGTTCCTTGTCTCTGACTCTGGAACACTAAATCATTTTAAGTTGCTGTGGTGGAAAACTCTTTATGCCAGACTGAAGAAGAGGGCACAGTTCTCCCTCCTCCCCTGTGTCCATGCCCTTTGTGCTGTAACTCTGCAGTTCCTCAGATCAAGAAGTGGAGTCTCCTTCCCCTCTCCTGGAATCTGAGCTGGCCTGTGAACTTGCCGTGACCCACGCGGTAGAAGTGAGGCTGTGCTGGTCCTGAGCTCAGACCTGAAGAGGCTCGTACACTTCTGCCTATTCTCACAGAACTTCCCCAGCTTCTCTGTGAACAATGTGGGGTGAGCCTGCCAAAGAGTGAGATACCACGCGAGCAGCAGCCGCGACTCCTGCTGAGGCCGTCCTCGGCCATCCAGCCCCAGCCAGTCTGGAGCTGACTGTGTAAACATGAGTCAGCAGAGCTGAAAACAGAAGAACCTCCAGATAGTGGGCTAAATGCGTGGTGGCTGTCTTATGCCACTAAGTTTAAAAAGAGTTTGTTATATATCAAGACCCTACTGACTCAGGAGAAGATGCTCAACATTGCTGTCGCTAGGGAAATGTCAATTAAATCCCCAGTGACATACCATTTCACACCCATGAGAAACGTGTCTATGTTCACAAAGACCGACAATGACAAGTATTGGCAAGCACATGGACAAACTGGAGCTCTCCTATACTGCTGATGGGAAAGTAAAATGGTGCAGCCACTTCGAAAAACAGTTTGATGGTTTCTTAAAAAGTTAAATATCGATTCATCATATGACCCAACAATGCCATCAAGAAGAAAAACACCCAAGAATTATCTCTCAGTCCAACATTGGGAAAACATAAAATTCTCTTTCTATTAGTAATCAACTCTGCTAAGGCAGAATTAGCTCAGCTTAGAAGCATGCAGATTGGAACATGGATTTGAAAAAAATACAGGAGACTTACACTGATGACCAAAATAGAGCAAACTGGATCAAATTTACTTTCTACCTTAAACAACTAGGAAAGGGAATATATACTCATTTTAATATATAACTGTAATATATACATATAACAGATTTCAGATGCTGGAAATAGGTAGCACAGGGCTATACTCCTGAAACACAGAGAGAAAAAAAAATAGGAAAAGAGATGAAAAGATTACCAGGGGCCTTTTTCATAATATCAGTTTGTTTAACAGATATGAAATTGGAGTCCTGGAAGGGAGGGGCCAGAAAAAATATTTGAGGAAATAATGGTTGGGAATTTTCCAAATTGAGGAAAACCATAATCCCACAGATCAAAGATGATCCACAAACCACAAGTAAGAAAGGAAATCACACACAACAATTCCAAGGCATATCATAATAAAACGTTGAAAACCAGTAATAAAGTGAAAATCTTAAAGCACCCAAAGAAAATAGATGTATTACAAATTGCATACAAAAAGAAAAAAACAAGGATGACAGCAGACACTGTGCCAGAACATCACAAGCCAGGAGACAACAGAGTGACATCTTAAAGTACAGAAGAAAGACAAAAAGAAAACACTGTTCTTTTTGTTCTATAACCAGCAGAAATACCTTTAAAAGATGAAAGTAAGACACTTTTTTCATATACTTACCAATAGACTTGCACTACAATAAATGTTGACATTCTTGAGGCAGAAGTAAAATGATTTGTTAAAATGATACTAATTGGAAACAGGGATCCTCACAAAAGGAATGAAAGAACTATAAATGGTAAATGTGGGTAAAGATAAATGTATTTTTCTTATTTTAATACCTTTGAAATATTATTGAATGTTTAAAGCAAAAGTAATTTCAACTGTGGTATTTAAAACAAATGTAGAAGTTAAGTGTATAAAAACCATAGCATAAAGGTCAGGAAAGGGAAAATGGAGGTACACTGTTAAGAGGGTTTTAAAATTTTATGTGAGGTGACATAATATTATTTGAAGGTAAACAAGGTGGTAAGTTAAAGATGAATATTGTAGAACCTAGAGTGTCCTCTTTAAAATAAACAGACAACAAAAAACCTGATGTAGATCTAAGATGTTAGTGGAGATAAAATGAAAGAATAAAAAATAAATTGACCCACCGGAAGGCAGAAAGAGGGGTAAAGGAATAAAAACACACAGAACAAGTAAAAAACAAATAGCAAGATGGTAGACTTAACTGAACCATATTGAAAAATACTCTAAATCCACAGTGACAGAAAACACATCGGAGGCAGCTTTTTGCGGTGCTGGAGAAGTTCTAGTTTGTAATTGTGGTGGTGGTTACTTGACCGTACATATTTATTCTCAGATCTCTTCAAACTATGTAATTGCAATGAGTGAGTTTCATTTGATGCAAACTATACCTCGATGAAGCTGTTAAAGGGTGGGGGAAAGCAAAGCACGGAGAAGCGCAGGGGAAGAATAAAGAGTGAACATGGTCTACGCTTGGCAGGAAAGTTCCTAAACACACATTCACACATGTGCATTGTGTGTGTGTGTGTGTGTGTGTGTGTGTGTGTGTGTGTACAAGTAGCTTTGCTGCTTTTTCTTTTTAAAAGTTGGTAAATTATTTGCACAATATATTTAGAAAATGCCAAAGGCTATGAAGAGAAACATTCCTCACAAGCCTATCTTTCTAGGTATTGGCACTATTTCCCTCCTGCGTATTCTTTCAAGCATAAACACACACGCGCCCACAGATACAGAAGTACATTTTTCTTAATAAAGAAAGATGATCATGTTATATGCACAATTTTCAATTTGCTTTTCAATCACTAATATTTGGAAGCATCTTCTCATGTTGATGAAAATAAATCCATTTATAGTCCTCATTTTAAGAGCTGCCTGGAATTCTACTGCATGAATGCACACAGTTTATTTAATCATTCCCATTCAGAATGCTTCATATTTTTTATTTATTCCTTAGCAGTGTCACAATGAACATACTCATCCCTGCCTCATTTTGCCTTTATTTGATTGTTTCCTTGGGAAAGGACCAAGACCCGTTGCCTCTTTCCTCCCAGTTGCAGCAGGGAGGAGCCTCATGGCGTCCCGCCTTCTGCGGGGTGGTAACCTGACCTGGGGCACATGCACCAGGAAGGCAGCTGCCCGGGCTCCCCGAGACTGAGGCCATCTCTCTCTCCCACCTGCCCTTCCTCGCTTGTGATTGAAAACAGTGTCTTCGTGGTTGGCTACTTTTTTGTTTTGCTGGGAGTTCTGACCACTCTGGTGTTCTGTCTGCTCCTATGAGATGTGACTCACACACGGAGGCAGAGAGACATAGAGCGTTCTCTTTTGCAAGTGAGAGAATAATTTTGTGACCTACTAGTGGTTTCCACTGGAAAGAGATGCCATCATTCAGACTCGGACCTCACATCTGCCTCCTGATGAGCTGTGTGCCGGTGGGGTTGACTCAACGCCTCTGTGTCCCCGTCTGCAATATGGGCATGGACTCGGCTGTTTGGAGCTGGTGGGCTGAGCCACAGGGAGGCGCCAGCACCTTCCTGTATTTTCACTGGGGCTTGCAGATGGCCTGGAAGCCTCCTGACTATCTCCACTAAGCTGACTTATAATAATTTATCTCCTCCTCTTTAGGTGGAAAATACATCCGTAACTATTACCACTAATTTTGTATCAGATTTCTTTCTTAAACCCTAGAGACCCTTTTATTTGATCCCATCTCACAATAATATGTTTTTGAAAGAAATACACGTGTACATATATGTACCTATTTCTTTAAAAATATTCCTTTGTTCTATCCACATGTATACAGCCTTAACTGTGTGCACAGCATTGTTCTGATACAGACACTACCCCTGCTTTTGTGGATGAAGCTTATGAAGTAATTGGAAATGAATGCTCTCCCTCGCTGGAGTTCTCAGCGAGGCAGGTGAGCCCACAAAGGAGTGTATTAATGCAGGTTGGCACAGGTGGGGCTGAGAGGGAGGGACCCTGGGGCTTTGCTCAAGGCCCAGTGCAGCTGCCGGCACCGCCCAGCTCTGCTCCCCAGGACTCTCAGCCGCAGCTGCTGGGAGCATCGAGCATTGGCTGCCCATGGCACACAGCTGCTCCCTTCTCTGGGGAAATGCTTCTGCTGAGGGGAGCCACCTCATTTGGGGGTTGAGCGCCCCCTCCCTGGGGGCAGCTCAGCCCATGACCCACAGCTGGAGAGTTAGGAAAGGCTGGCCCTCTTGCCTCAAGGAGGTGACAATTCCTTAATTCTCCAGAGCCCCATGGATCCAGCCACGGCTACACTTTCCCTGAGAACACATCCTTGCTCAGCTCTTTGCCCTCTCTTCCTGCTTCTTCACTCCCTGAAGGTTGTTTTAATGGAGGAAAGAAAGAAATACCACCTCTAGTCACACATCTGTAACCACAATCACTATAAACATTTTGGCTGTCTTCTTCAAATCCTTTCTCCTATGCTAGGTTTTAATCAGCAGTTTGGGAGCATCTTTGTTTGTGTTTCACTACTACGTCATTGTCATTTTTCCACATTGCCCTAGGGCTTTTATTACCATGACACTAATAGCCACCTATGGTAGATGGACTGTTTGCCCCCCAAAGAGGTCCACATCCTAACACGTTCTTGCTTTTTTTTTTTTTAAAGAGCATACCTTAAAACAGTTCCTATACCCAAATGCCTGCTCCAAGCTCTGTTGTAAGGAAACGCAACCTAAGACATTTGATTCCAGAGGTGGTCTTAGGAAGCAGACGCTAAGAATGGGGTGTTTGAGCTGGATCCAGCCAGTACTAAGGGATTAGTAATTATAGGGATGTGGCCTTGAGTAGCTGAGTGCCACTGATGGTTTGACGAGAACAAATGACTGACTGAGAGCATTCCATCCCCGATTCAGAGCAAAGCATGAGAGCCAGGGGCGCTGTGTTGCTGCTCTTGGTAACAGAGTTGTTGGGAGATATCTGGATATCTAGATATTGTCAACTATATTGATAACATTGTGTGATCAGGAAGTGGCAAGTACTTGGGATTGTACTTCAGATTCAGGGCCTGCCACACCAATCCCCGCTGTCCAAAATTAGTCCCACGAGGTTGAAACCAGGGTGGGGGTAGAGCTGTGCTCCCCATGGAGGTTCGAGGGGAGAATCCATTTCTTGCCTTTCCCACCCTCTTCCGCTGCACTCCTTGCATTCCTTGGCTCATGGCCCCTTCCTCCATCGCCAAAACTTTCAGTGTAGGATCTTCAAGTTTCTCTGCTTCCATTGTCGTGTCACCTTCGTCCTCTGATCTACCTCCCTCTTACAAAGATCCTTGGGATTACATCAGGCTCACCTGGACAATACAGAGTCCTCTCCACACCTGAGGGTCCTTAATTATTTGTGCAAAATCCCTTTTGCCATACAAGGTAACACTTGTACTGGGGACTGGGGCTTGGACATCTTGGGGGGGGTCATCATTTATCCAACTACCATGTGCAAAACCCTTTGAACAGTGCCTGGGTCCAAGTAAGTGGCCAGCAAAGGAGGACGTGGCTCAGAGGAGAGGAGGACAAGGAGGCGGAGAGAGGAGGGCTAGAGCACAGAGCAAAGCGTGCAAAGGATGGAGAATGGTGGTGATGAAGAACTGAGGGCGGAAGGTTGGGAGAAGAACCAAGAGACACAGAGCTAGGGAGATGGAGGACAGACAGAAAGTGCTGGATTAAGGAGAAGGAAAACGAAAGTGGGAGAGAGAAAAACAGACACGAGACAACCAGGCATGGGCGCACCCCACCTGCCTCTCCTGGTCCCCACCAGGTATAATAAAGGACTTACACCTCAGCAGCCCTGCGGCTAAACAGACTCAAGTGCCTGAGCAGGACCGGACACAACGTGGGAGTGGGTCAGAGAACTCAGCTGCGAGGGAAAGGTGGAAAAGACCTGGGAAATGGGCTGATCCTGCTCCATGGAGGTCCACTGGGCAGAGCTGGGGCCAATTCAACACCACAGGATGGGGGTATAGTTCAGTGGCAGAGCATTTGACTGCGATACCACAGGAGCAAAGCTGCTAACAGGTTGGAAAGACAGAGGCAGGGTGTTCCCTGTTCCCAGCCATGTTCGAAGGAGAGGCCAGACGACCCTTAGGAAGAAGGGCCAGCGAGTAAACGAAAACGCACTCGGGGCTGGCGATGGATGTTCACTAGAGGCCCTTCCAGCCAGAGGCTCCATGGGCCAGAGGCCCTGCCACGTCCGGGGGAGAAGGGCGGCCCAGGGAGCTCACGGTACTGATGGCCAGCTATACGGGGGGCCGTGGAGCCCAGAGAGAAAGCTCATCTCCTCTGAAATCAAACGAAGGGAACAGGGTTCAAATCCCAGCTCTGCCATTTGCCAGGTGTGTGGCGTTGAGCACGTTACCCTCTACACCTGTTTTAGCCTATGTAGTGGGCTAACTGTATTTGCTTTAAAGAGTGGTTCTGAGATGAAGTGATTTACTCTATTTCCAGCTTGTAGCTGACTGCCTGGCACAGAGTAATTGGAGTGAAAAGCTCAGGCATTTTACATTTCCTCACAGAGCATCTGAAGCAGGCAATGTCCCTGTTTTATGACTGAAGAAACTGGGGCTCAGGAAGCTGGGGTGAGAACTCAGGTTGCCTTGTGCTCAGTCCTGTGGGTTCCCACTCCCCCCACTTGGCCATTGCTTTGATGAGGGGAGACCTGGGTGGACTCTAGGGGCCGTGGGGGCGGGTGCGGATGAGCAGAGCAAGCACAAGTGAGACAGCTGTTCCTGGGGGCTTCGGGGAGGTCAGCCTTCCCAGGGCTCGCTGACCCCACCCTCTTCCTCCCCCCAGGAGGGTGTGGTGGCAGGGTGGGACCCCCACCCCTGAGAGCCAGTGCCTGCACTTCCCAGCTGCACACCTTGGGCAGCCTCAGTCTGCTCATCTGTAAATGAGGGATAATTAAACCCACCTGGAAAGCTGAAGGACCCTTGGACTAAATAGAGCAGGTGGAAAGTGAGTGCCAAGTGGGCAGCAGTCCTCTGTTCACTACTCTGTTCCTAGGACAGTGCCTGCAAATGGCAGATTGTCAGTAAATAGTTCAGAGGGTTCCAATGCAGCGTGCACTGGCATGCCGCGGATTCTCGTTAAATGTCGGTTCATTTCCTCTCTGTCCTTCAGTGAGGCTTTCACCCCAACGGGACATGAATGTGTCACAGTCCTGACGGGTATCGCCTCGAATTCCTGCCTGTCACCACCCTGTGCTCACACACTGTTACCGCCATCTGCGGACAGAGTCCCACAAATTCTGCTTCTCACGGTGCCCCTGGATGACCCTCTGATAGCAGCTTCTCCTAAGAGAGGGTCCCTTTCACCCCACAATGGTTTGGAGCTTTTCTCCAAGGCTTCCATCCACACAAGAGCGCAATGTGCTGGAAAGACGGTGACTTTGGTTATGTCAACCACAAGGCTGAATTCTGCTTAATTCCTGTTAGGGAACTCACGACCTCAGTGAGCCTTGGCTTTTCCTTTGGAGCTTAGCCGGTGCTGCACGTTTGTTGGCGCTAATACCATCTAAAAATCTCTGGTATGCAGCAGGAATTCTGCAAGGGCTCTCCATCTTCCCCACAGTGGAAATTCGCTCAGTCTCTGGCGACACCTACAGGTGCCTGGTCCAAGAGGAGGAGGGGCCCCTGGGGTGTGTGAAACCACAGGGTTTGGGGGCTGGAGCGCAGCTCATGGCAACAGCCACCAGCTCTTCGGCATTGCCCCCCACAGCGGCAGCTCCCCCAATTCCACTCTTGCCCCACACGTGCCATTCTGCATTCTGCAGCCTGAGGAATCTTTTGAAAACACTAATCAGATTTAAAAGACTGCCCTGCCTAAAGCCCTCCCTTGGCGTCTCCTTACACTTAGAATAATGGCTGTTAATTCCAAGCTCTGTGCCTTGGATTCGTCTCCTCTTCCCTTTCTTCTGCTTTAGCCACAGATATTTTTTTTCTGTTCTGGTCACCAGCTAAGCACTTGCCTGGACTCCTCTCCTGCTTACGCCTCTTCATCCCTCACCTCCCATCTCCCAAGCCACCTCCCCAAAGAAGGCTTTCCCGGTGGGCTCACCTGGCATGTACCCTCTGCCCCAAGCGCACCCATGCCTCGCTTGCTTGGTCCCTTTACAATGTGGATCTGTTACTACTTGTTTATTTAAACCTGTCTCTCCCACTAGGAGGTGAGCCCCGGAGGTCGGGGACCCCTCTTTGTCTGTCTCTACACTGACAACAGTGATCAAGACAAATCTCTAGATGCAGGAGGCAGCTTTCATGTAACACTGCCTTCACTTGGCCTCAGTGGAGGGAAGAAGGGCAGGAAATGCAGCGCCTGCACCTGCTGAGGTCCAGCCACAGCCCAGGTGAACGTGCTGAGGTCCAGTTACTGCCCAGGTGCACAGTTCCCTTTGTCCCCTCACCTACGTGGGCATATCTCGTTGCAACAGGTGGGGACAAAGCTGTGTGAGGGTCACTTTGGCAGGGAGAAGCTCCAGCTTCAATTTCTCGCCAAACTTTTATACTTTTCTGGTCATGTGGGCTCAAGGGACCCACGACGTCACAGCCCCGAGTCCAGGTGCACACTCACAGCTCGGAGACAAACAAGCCCACGTTCATCCTAAGTGCCCTTCCAGAGGATGATGCCGATGTCATTCTCCCAGGCAGGCTCGGGTCAGCCCAGACTCATGGTCTTGTTGCCAATTTGCACTTATCCCCCGCACCAGGGACTTCACCCGTGCTCAGGAAATATTTTTGGTCAAATTAGTGAATGAAGCTTATGGGGCGTGCAGGGCGCCTTGCCAAGAGATTCAGATGTTAATTCACTTTCGCAAGGACGCTGTACGGGGAAGGGCTTTTTTCCAGTATTTGCAGATACGCCACTTAAATAAGAGGAGAGCTCTGGGTTTGAACCTACCCCTTCCAGGGCTCCAAGGCTGGTTCCTGATCGCACCTGCAGGGGCCTCTCCAGCTCCAGGGTAGCCGCACGCTCGCTGGGCAGGGAGGGGAGGGCGCTGCCAGGACCCTGTTTGCTCAAACGTGGGAGAGGCAGGGGCAGGGGCAGAGGCAGAGGCGTATAGACGAAGACCGACGCAGCCCTTGTGAGGCGGGCAGGCCCCGCTGTCACCTCTCGCTTCCTAAGAAAGACATCGTGAAGAAAGAGGGACAAAGCAGCTTTTCTCTGTGGGCTCCAGGGCAATGTTCTCCCTCTTCCCCCAGGCTGCCTCTGAGACATTTGTGAAAGTACTGGAGCCCACGGCATGCCCTCTGGCCTCCAGGGATTGAGATGAGCTCAGCTGACGCGGCGACAGGCCGAGGCAGCAGGTGTCGGTGGGCCATGACGGAGCGCGAAGGCAGGTCAAGGGCTTCAGAACATCCTAGAGGTGGCCGCAGGGCAGCAGAACTCAGCCACGCCCTGAACACGCCTACTGTGTGTCAGGCACTGCCCTGGGGGCTGCGCTGGCCCCTGAGAAAGCTGACGCAGAGGCACCGGGCCTTACCTTCCAGGCGGTGCCGGCAGCACGGCCCTCCCAGCGCGACCCTGACGCTGCAGCGCCTTCCGCTGCCCTGTGCGCCTCGGTCGCCCCCCATGCCCACCCCAGGGAAGCAGGTGGCCTTGGCGCTCTGAACTGAAGGGAAAACTAAGCTTGTGAAATGTGGGGGAAAGCCTGGGCTTTGCAGGGTTGCTGTGAGGTCTAACTAGCACAGCGTGTGCAGCTGGCTGGCACGGGAAGCTGGCTGACAATTTTAACGAAAGGGCGCCTTTCCAGGTGGGCTCAGGATCTGCCCCACCCCTTGCCCGCTTCGGAGCCAGGTGGCTTGAGGAAAGCACTTCTCTCCTCTGTCATCCTGGCCTCCCCCTTCCCCCAAAGGCTGCACCACGGGTGGAGGTCTGGAGCTGCTCCTGTTCTGCCCCTGCAGCGGCTGTGATCCTGGGCAAGTTGCTTCCGTTTTCTGGATCTGGGCTTCCTTACCCTAAACGCTTTAATGATGTCACTTCCCTCTGTGGAAGGTGAGGATTGTTTCAGCATCAGCAGAGCCACAGAGTGGGCAGGGGCAGAAAGAAGCTGCTGCCAGGCTGGATCACGCTGAAGCCAGCGCCCGGTTCACGGAATGCCTCTGTCCCTCCAGCTGTGTGCTATTGGGGAAATCACTTAACCTCTCTGGCCTCAAATTTCATACCTGAAGGAATGCTGTGAAAATGATTTCAGGCAAGGGGGCTAAACCCAGTGGCTGGTGCATACAATTTATCCTGGACGTGTGAGTTGCCCGCCCCTGTGGCCTGTTCAGGCTCCCACCCCAGGGTGCCTGGAGCTCTGGCATCCAGGGAATGGTTCTGCAGCAACTTTCCTCCTCTTGCGCTTTCTGATTCATGGCAAGGATGCTGTGGTTTGACATGCTTTCAACCTGCTGGCCACAGAAGCTTCCTCCTCACAACCTGCGCATTTGCAGCTGGCCGCGCTGTGGGGGTGAGTGGGAGGGGGGCCTCGGAGGAACACCGCTGTCCCTGCTCAGCAGCCCCCCAAAGCCCGTCCTGGGTGCCCACAAGAAAGCCCCCAGCCTGGCCTGGCGGGTAACTTCTTTTGCTCTCCAGCACCTGGTCCTGGCCTGCCTTCTCTGGCCCCAGGGGGGGAAGGGGGGCACAAGTTCGGCTGAAAGTTTCTCCTTCGGTTCTGTGGAAATCTTTCCCAAAACGAGGCCTCTGATACCTACTGCGGAGAAAATTCTGAGCTAGGCATGGTCTTTCCAGCTTTCTTACCGGTAGTGCCTTCAGCTTCTTACCTATTTTCCCAGCAATGTAGCACTCTGTGGCTGCCTCCCCCTGCCGGGGCAGCGGTAAGCCTGTCACAGCCCGGGTCCCACTGCCATGCCACGGGTCTTACAGAGCTCCACCTGCCTTCCCCAGTCAACTCCCATTTACTAACCACCAAGTGTGCAGGGTGCCGAGTGGGGCCTCCAAACCCTTAGGCCCCACCAGCACATGGAAAACACACACTTTACAAATTCTGCCTCACCATCCAGTCCTTGGTGCTTTTTTTTTTTTTTAAACTTTTTATTTTCAATACCTATTATGGCAGCAGCATGTTTTACATGTTGTCTCATTGGCTGCTTTCGCTAATTTGGGAGCAGGAGTGGCTGCTGCATTTCACAGATGGGTCATCGGAAGTCCCTGGTGTGAGGATGGGATTTTAGCTCTGGTCCATCTAACTGCAGAGAATGCACTCTTTCCTTTTTGGGGGGCCCCATCCTGCTCCCCTCCAACCACTGCCCTCCCCCAACCCTGTTCGACCCTCCGAGCTGTACAGAGCCTGCTCCCATCTGTCTGCCTTGCTGTCGTCTGTCCCTGCAGTGGCTCCCTTGAAGCCCTGGTCCTGTTCCCTGGCCTGGGCTCCTGGGCCCCCTGCCGGGCTCCAGGCCTCCCTGGGAGCGTGGGCAGCCAGCGCAGCCCAGGTGTCCCGGGGACTCTAATGTCAGCTCTGGAAGTAGCTGCCTGCCCCTCACTGGCCCTCCCACAGCCCCTCCTCCCGGAACCTCCTGCTGCTCCGGCCACAAGGGTCTGCCAGAAGCCCAGGCCCACCTTCAAGAGCCTGTACGTTCAGAAATCATACAAGACATTCAAGCCCACGTGAGATGCTTTCTCAGCAAACCTGAAAATTCCATTAAGCAGAAAGAAGGTAGCAATCATCCCAGATGCCACCACCGTTGACATCTCGAAGCACATTCTTCCAGATGTATTTTGGGAATTCTTCCCTATAGGCAGAGTGGCATGGTAATCATGAACAGGAGTTTTGGAGTTAGAGCCTCTGAATTCAATCTACTTTCAACAACTTACTAGCTATTGACCTTGAGCAATAACCTCTCTCGGCCTCAATTTTCTGCCCTCGAAGTGGAGGTGTTGATATGCCTACCATGTAGGATGCTGGGAGGGGAAAAGGAGGTGGCTGGTGCAGGCGTCGTGCTGGCACAGGAGAGCTCAGTAAAAATAGCGACTGATGTGCAAATGCATCCACTGGGAGTATTTTCTCATCCCCTACTATGTGCCAGACCCTGTGTGGAGGACCAGGGAGTCAGAGGCCAGCTCTGTGTGGGCGTGTGTGTGAACTGCTTACCAAATTTGGATTTTCTCATCCATCCTCTTTGATAGCCTGCGTGTCTGAGAGAATGCTGTGGTGGCCAGGGAGGCTTAGCCTGGAGAAAAGAGGACTCTTTAAATCGGGTCCTGAAGTGCCTCCACTGCCTTCCTGTCTCCCTCTGGAAGGAGGCTGGACGACCTCGCACGTCCCTGCCACTAGGCCTGCTTCCAGACACTCAGCCAGCACACAGTCTGTGCCTGGTCCATGTGTAAATGAGTGATTGAATAAAGGAGCAAATGAATTGTCGGCAGCGCTAGACTAAAACCTTAAAGTACCGTGAGGACAAGCTCAAGCTGTCAAAGAGCTAAGGGCAGAGTGGGAAGCAGCCAGACCCATTCAGGTGCTGCCACGGGCCGGCTGTGTGACCCCAGGTATTTTCACCTTGCAGAGCCTCTGCCTTCTCATCTGTATTGTCCAAAGAGCCATCTCCAGCCAGCAGGGCTGGCACGGGCTGTTACCACGTCTGACCCTCCTGCCGATCCCGCGTGGGCTGGCCGGCCTTGCAGCGGTGGAGGAGTGCACAGTGTCTGCTGGCTGATTCATCTCTTCCCTCCTCCCCCTCCTCCTCTGCCCACTCGGAAAGTCATACATCTCACTCTGTGGTTCACGGCACTCAGCAGCGGCTGCAGTGAGGATGGATGTGAGCTGACGGCGCCCTCCCTGGCATCCAGCGCGGCCGCCCAGATAGCCTCCCCTGGCTTCCACTGGGCCTGCTGCTCTCCTTTTAGCTCCTGCCATCTCCACTTCTAGGTTTGGAATGCATCTGCTTTTTAAATGTGGCTGTCAACTTGGCAGGATTGAATTAAAATCAAGATTCTCCACCCACTTGGCCTCTGAGCATCAGTTTTCTCATATGTACTGGGAGAGCAGATATGTCCTTCCTGGGGTGTCTGGTCACTGCCCACCCCAGGGCCCACACACAGTGGCCTTCTAGCCAGGCTGGTACCTCCTCTCACTGCCGCCCAGCTCAAGGAGGAAAACCCAGGGAACTCAGAAATGGGGACAAGCAAAGAGTCAGAGCCTGGGTCTGGTTGTCTGCTCCGTAGAACACGCTGTGGACGTGTCACTACATCTAGAAGGTCCTTGGAGAAGTCCTGTGCAGTTCCACGCCGCCCCCTCCTCCCACCTTCTCAGCTCACACCTCCCATGTTGCCACTGAGGAAAACACGTTTCAGTGAGTTAAACCGACTTGCCAGAGGCCACATAGCTGATGCTGGATGCTGTAGAAGAGCAGTACCTCCCACCTATGGAAGAACTTTCCTCAGAGAAGCTGCTGTGAGCAATGTGCATCTGGCATCTGCTTGAGTGCTTCTGGTACCAGGGAGATCACTACTGTGTGGAGGTGTCCAGGATTCTGGGAAGGTTTAGTCACACAAGGCCTGAGGGAAATTAGAGTAACTGAGTCGAGGAAAACTATGGCCCTATGGCTCGCTGTAATCAGATACTTCCTTTACATTCTTCATAATTCAAAGGAGAAAACCAGCCCGCCAAGAATTAGATACAAGCCTGGTTCCTGATACCTCACCCCTTCCTTGATAAAAGGAATGTTTCTCAGATTGAAACTAAGTGATTGCCAGACAAAGCCATGGTTATTGGATAACAAAAGTATTTAGTCAACCAGTTAGCAACTTTAGCAGGAAAACAAGGCTCCTCTCATCATCAGACTCTCATTGATTGGATTCAGAAATCTGGGAGGAAATCTTGTACCCAGGTCCATTCAGTTGCCTTGGAAGTGAGATTTGGAGGAAGCAAATGGACACAAGATTACAAATGCATTCAGCTGCAAGTAGCAGACGTCTCAACTCCAGTGACTTAAAGAGGTTGGTTTCTCTTTCTCACGTATCAAAACGTCTAAGGATAGTTGCTGACACTGAGCCACATTAAGGTTCACACCTTCCTGGTTGTCTGTGTCTTTCTCACATGGTGGCAAGACGGCTGCTATAGCTCCAGGCATCACATCTACATTTAAGACTGAGAAAGGGGGAAGGGTACTATGCCCAGACTCTTCCATTTTCTTTCACCAAAAGAGTTCAGCTTCCTCAGTAAAACTCCAGAAGTAAAACTCCTGCTTATGTTTTACTGTCCACATCTAGGTCACATGGCCAGCCTTGGCTGCAAGAGAAGCTGGGAAAGCAAGGAATGGGATTATCATGATTGGTGTAGACGTAGACCAACCATGACTCATCACCTAAGAATGGGCTCAGGGACATTCTAGAAGTTGGGACTGGACTTTGGCCTGTAACACTTAAGTGGCAGGGGTTGAGGGGCTATGAAAGCTTCCCTGCAGAAAAATTACTTGGCATTTTCTTTGAAGTTCTCCCTTCACCTGGAAAGCTACTCATTGACCCCCATCCATACTATGTTGAATGCTTGCCTAGAAATCCCCTCTGCCCATCCCTTGTACTTTTGCTCAGCTATTAACTATCAGCTCAGGGGTCACAAAGGTCAGTTCTGCCCAACCAAAATTTGCTTCAGCCAGTGTACCTGGATTTCATCTGAGACCCAGCCCTGTCTTGAGGAACTTCTGGTCCAGTGGTGGAGCGAACACTCCGATCAATCACTTCCATAAGGGGCACAGAGGGGGGTCCTAATCCAGCTTGAGGGGGGCAGTTGTGAGGCTCCTGGGACAGGCAGGGACTGAGCCGGGCCCCAAGGTTGAGGAGGAGGAGTCTTAGGTCACAAGGGCTGCAGCATTTTGTTACTCCCACTTCTTGGGCCTCTCTGCCAACCAGCCCTAGAGCTTCCTGAGAGCAGGGACAGTAATTGTTACTTGTCTCTGTGTCGCTGGCTGGCATGCATCCCTCTACCCTGTATCCTGCCCTAGCTCAATGTCCAATACTTCTGTTGGTATGCTTGAATAAATTAATTAATGAGGAAATATGGGGATCATTATACAAGCTTTGGAGATCTATTTCTGCTCTCAAAGTTTTGGCCAAAACGTATAGGAAATCAATGTATAATTACAGAATAAGAGGGGCTTTGTATGCTAATCCTTCCTGCTAAATATCTAAATATTCACCCAGCCGAACCTCAAGAGAAAACCTGGAAAATCTGGTGGAGGGTGAATTTCAAGAGGCATTTGTTCTGACTCGTCCAAGGCAACTGCAAATTGCCGGCCCCTGGAAGTTAAGACGCTTACCCAGAGCTACAGAAGGGAGAAAGGAATTTGCAGGTCATGTCAGGATTGAAACGCTGAACTGCTTTGGCATTGGGTCTAGAATGGTTAGAAAGCTTCTCCAGCTTCTCTGCCTTTCTGGTGAGTGGCTCGATCCCTGCCAGCCCCCTTCCCGGTCTGGGTCTGGGGTCCGTTCTCCAGAAGCGTGCAGAGCGTGACTCTGGCTTGTCTTGGAATGAGCTCTTTAGCTGAAGCCTCCAAGGTTTGCTTGTGATCACGGAAAGGAAACTTCCAACCAAGTGCTGTGTGAGCGATACCAGATTCCGAAGCATTTCCTCAATCCGCCATGGTTAAAGCAATTGATGGCCACAACAGACATACAGCCAAAGCTGCTGGGCTGCTGGGTCCCAAGGCTTGGTTAACTACTGCCAGTCCACTTGGATCATTAGGCTTGGACAAGCAGCTCAGTGCCGTTGCCAAAACAGCCCCGTTCCTTGGGTTTGCCACATCTTTACACCTTTTAGGGTAAAGGCTGAAGAAACCATTTCCCAAAGCAGGAATGACCTGATTCTCTTCTCCTATTTCTTATTTATAAAGAAGTCCCAAACAGGTCTTCAGTGAAATGATAATTACCCAAAGGGCAGATAAAAAGAGGCCATTCCCCTTAGGGATAAACTGTCCCAAAATGTCTGCAGTGGTTGAAGGAACACAATGCACTGCAGGTGCATTATCTTGCCCGATTCTCAAAGCGATCCTGGGACAGGAGTGTTTCTTTTGCCTTTTTTATATTTTAGAATCATCATTTTATATTAAAGCAAGGCTTAAGAGATTACAAGGCTTGTCCGGGCTGCTTATCCAATGAGAAGTGGGCCTAGGACTTGAGCTCAAACCTTTGCATTCCAGAGTCAATTTTATTCTGAATTTTATGTGGCATGTAAAAGGGATTCTATGATGTCCAACTATTTTTAAGGGGAGGAATCGTTAGGATGTAAGATTCTGTCATGGTAAATTCAATGTATTTGGCTATCGTTTTGATTTATTTCATTGGTCTTTGTGTAATTTAGAAAGTTTTATGAGAATATGCATTTTGGTTGATTAAAACGTCATTTGTGGCCTTATGGCTACAAAATGTGTCATTACTTCTTAAAGCAGAAGATAATTTACTATTGAAACATTTTACCTAATGAAAAATCTGGATCAATTTGGATAAATTCAGCTTGCAGTTATTTTTCTCAGGGAGGCAGTTGCCATGAACAAGAATGTTATCTATACTGAGAATAATGGTGAGAGCTAAAAGCACCCCGAGGTGTAAAGTTGTCTCAGCTCTTCCAAAGACTCCAATACCAATTTGAATTGTACTCATGATTTATAACGATTGTTTCCTCCACCCACGCTTTCGGAATTGCACGCCAAGCTCCTGGTTTGCTTTTTTTTTTTTGTTTTTTGTTTTTAATTTTTTAAAAAAGGTACTTAGATTACATAAATGTTATACAAAAATTATAGGGATTCCCATGTTCCCCACCTCCCACACCTCCCACAACCTCCCACATAAACATCCTTCATTAGTGTGGCACACTAATTGCAATTGATAAACACATCCTGGGGCATTGCCACTAAGCATGGACCATAGTTCACATTGTAGACCACACTCTCTCCCACACAGTTCTGCATGTTATATATCAAATGGCCTATATCTGTCATTGCAGTGTCACTCAGGACAATTCCCAAGTCCCAGAAAAGCCCCTGTATTACAACTGCTTTTCCCTCCCCCTGCCCCCAGAGCCTCCAGTGGTCACAGGCTCCACATCAATGTTGTAATTTCTTCCATTGCTTCAGTCACAATATGTCTATAGCAGAATACCAGTAAGTCCACTCTAGTCCATAGCTCTTCCCCCCATCCTGAGGAGTCTGGGATGGTGATGTCCACTCCACCTCCAAGTGAGAGGGGGTTCCAAGCTCCTGTTTATGGCATATCTCACAATCCAACTTTGCTTGCCACTGCTGTCTCACCAACACCTTCCAACTTAGTTGAAATTCTCTTTGTCTTTACCTTTCCCTGAAATATTTTCTTCCTTATCTTATGGCCAACACTTATTCTTGCTTTAAGACAAAGCACAAACGTTCTCCAGGAGACGTCTCTGCGTGCCTCAGGCCTCCTGCCTGCACTCTGCCTGCGGTTCAGTCAGAGCACCTGGAGCAGGTGAGAGCAACAGCAGCCTCGACCTACCTTTCTGGATCCCTCTAGTGGCCTTGCCTGTGAGCTCCTGGTAGATGCACAGAGAAGGGAAAGGGTGACGAATGTGGGCCCTCAGCTCCCTCTGCCTCTGCTTCCAGAATTAAACAGTCCTCCTCGCATTCTGTATGTTGGGATGGCGCCAATTTGCTATCTTTTTTCAAAGTGACAGTGGGTAATGTTTGTTCATCCATGTGTGTGTTTCTTTGCTCTTCCCAGGTAAGTTTACCTTAGTGTCCGGAGACCTCTTTAAGCATTCTAGTGGAGAAACCAAGGAAAGTATGGGTGAGAGAGAATCAGAAACTCACATACTCTTAACAATTTTTTTGGAGGTACCAGGGATTGAACCCAGGACCTCGTACATGGGAAGCAGGTGATAACCACTGAGCTACATGTGCTCTCCCACATACTATTTATTTTGCATAATATTATTTTTCTGATTCGAACAATGACTTTACCTGGATTTAGTGTCAATGACCCTTTTCTCATCCCTGTCTTTGTCAGAAGTGGTTATAAAATTTCAGTAATTTTGTGTGTGGGCATTAACGCTGACCAGTGGGCTGTCTCATGGTAAAGAAATTCCATATTTTCCATTCAGAATTCTACAGAAGGTTTCCACCTTGGGTTGGATTTCCTAGAAGCCCCTACTCTACAGGGAACCTTGATGGTACTTTGGACCCCTGGGTAGCAGGGTCAACTTGGCACCTGAATCCAATAGTCTTTGCTAGGAATCATACATTGGTGAAAGGGAAATACAAACACCACAGGCCACGTTGAGAAAGGACGAGGACTCTTTACCAGTCCAACTTGCCATAGTAGTGCAGGTCCTTTCTTCACAGGGCCCTGCATCTCTTTCAGGCGATAGGTTTTGGGGCTAAGAAATGGCTAAGAAATGAACTGGGCAGGGAATCTGGACTTTCCATTGGGGTGGGTAACCCAGCCTTCTGCTCCTCCATTCTTGGTCTCTTGTGATAAATAAATTGAGCAACGATGTTGCTGGCTGCCCGTCTCTCCTGCCCCAAGATTGCATGTCCTGGCAGCCATCTCCATACACCCCTGCAGGTCAGGTCACCTTGCACTCCAACCTTGTCATCGTTGTGGCAACGATGTCCTCCTGACTTCTGAAGGTTACATGCCGTCCTGGCCTCTGCGACTTCTGTTTCATGCATTGCCAATGGGGAGGCTGGTTCTAAAGCAGCCTCTCCTACCGCCAGCCTGGCCAGCAGCAGCCGGCACTGCCAAGGTTTGGAGCAGAGCCTGTGTCCCCTCGCCAGCATAGTCCTCCGTGCCTTGGTCGATGGAACAGCCCCCACCCCTCCCGGGGAAAGCTGTCAGCTTTTGGATTCTCCCCTCTTGCAGCACGCCCCTTCTCTGAGCCCTCTGCTCTCTTCCTCTTCAGTCTGTCACTGCAGGTCTGGCATCTCCCCTTCACTGAAGGTGGGCCGATATTTTTTCAAGCTTCCAAGTGGCATTCCAGCAGCATGTCCTGAAGCCCTTGCAGGGTATTAAATCCTGCATCACAGCAGAGTGCTCTTATAGATGAATTCCTTCTTAGCCTTATTATCTGTCCCTCAAGATCCAGCCGTCTCAGGGTGTGCACGAACTCTCAGGCGTACCTTTCCGCTTCCTACTGACATGTGACAGCCACGTCTTCCTGCAGCTCCTTTGGCATAGAACCCTTTTCATCACTAGCCAGCGCCACGTGGTCCCCAGTGGGCCAGGCTGTGGTTTTGCACTAGATGCAGGCCTGCCGGTAGGGCCAGTGGAGGCAGATCTCGAGGAGGGCAAGTATTGTCCTATAGGGCACTTGCACTTTGTGCTGCTACTACATAGTCTTCAAACAAGGGAGCTGGGCCGTTTCTGCAGACCCACAGCAAGAACCCTGAGCTTGAGCATCCGAGGTCCCCAAGTGTGTCTCCCACACGTCCCCATCCCAATCTCAGAGCCAACTCCTTCCCCAGCAGAGCCCCGACTTTGCCTCAGGAGGCCAATGATTCAGGCCTCTCTGAGGTTCTGTCCCACTTACAACGAAGTCCTGTGCCTGCTCAGCTGCTCTGTTGCCCTCCGGCTGCCAGTGATGAGTGTGTCCTTAAACGCTGCCCGGAACTCTGACTCTCACTCTTTGCTCGAGTTGGTCATTAACTGGCTCAAGCCTGTCATTTATCCTTCAACGCATCAATTTTCTCAGGAACAGCCACACAATTTCAGTCTTTCTCATGACTATTTCCACAGCCCCTGCAGCCTCTCCACCTGCATTCCATCCCGTTTCACCATTTCCCCGTAGGTGAACATCTTGGCATCTGCGTGGCTATGGCCTGCCAGTTCCCATGGCCCTCCTACTACAGAGCTGGCTTCTCATTGCCGTCTCAGTGGCGTGTGGCCCAGCCCCAGGACCCAGGCCCGCTCTGCCTCCTGGAACCACTGCTGCTGCAAACTCTCGGCTTGGGTTCTCTGGAAGCAGAGCCTGAGGGAGGGATTTACTCTTTAGAAAGACCATGTAAGGACACAAAGCAATCAGGCTATAGAGGACGGCAAAGCTGCACGAGGGCATGATATGATAAAAATGGGGCATGTATCACCACGAGGACAGAGCCCCAGGCTGACGCTCTCTCCCGACTGCATCCTTTCCTTCTCAGCTGCCACCTCAGTGTCTCACCTGCAGTGCTGTAGGAACCGTGAGGAGCACCAGCCTCCTCTCAAGCCGCCCACTGGGCTTCCCTGACTCGGTGTGAAGCTCCTTCCTGCTCCTGCGGCTGTCCACACCACGCGGACGCTCCTTCACCCAGCACAACGGCCCCGCCTCCACGAGCAAGTCTAGCCGGAGCAGCATCCGGATGCACAGACCACGAGCGGCGATACTCGCTTCTGCTTATGGATGGCTTCCCTGCGCGTTGCCGCTGTGCCCCTCTTGTGAGCTCCTACTCAGCCCCGGGAGCCTGGCTCGAACCCTACCCACGCCAGACGACATCTGCCACGGCTTTGTTCACACCAGTCACCCCACCAGCCACTTCCTGGTCTGCCTCCCCCTCCAGCTGCTCAGGTGCTCCAGGCTGTGTCCACTCTGTGCAGACCTGCACATGTGTGGGCTGAGAAACGCAGACACTGCAGAAATGCGTGTTGACTGTCTGCACAAAGGAATATATGAGAACATGGACGAGTGATTGAAGATGATATAGGAATAAATGTAAGCATGAATGAATGAAAGAATGCAGACGGACAAAGATGAATGGGCAAATCCAGAAACACATTTGGACTCATTGGAGGGTCCCGAGCCGTGCACAGACAATGGCAGAGCTTGGTGAGGTGGACCAAGGGGAACTGCAGCTCCCGGTGGCGGCCAAACAGCAGGCGGCACGGTGCACTGCACAGGTGCGTTACTCCATGGAGTTACCTTGGACTAGTGCCTAGACTCTCGCACTAAAAATTGCCCCTCTAGCTGTGTGGACCACTTCGTTGATGCTACCCTTGCCATCAGCAGTCGGTTTGCCCAGATTGTACAGAAAGGAGGGCAATGGGCAATTTGCTGGGAGAATGACAGAAGAAAGGACTAGTTAGGCAGGTTAAAGTGCCAGCGGGGGAAGGTTGTCAATCCATTGCCAGGACAACAGCAAGCTGGTACCAAGCCTCTTAGTGCTAAAAACGAACTGGTCAAATGTTCAAAAAATGAAATTTATTTGGAATCTAGAAATTCTAGATTATATCACATTGTTTATTCAATAAATGTGAATTCTAAAA
>JAQZBX010001779.1:0-48972 GCA_029593785.1 Cabassous unicinctus | reverse complement strand
GAAGAGGCCATCTGGATAGAAGCGGGGCTCTCATTCGGTTGCTTGTGTGCCCTGGCCAGCCCTCCCCCTCCGTGAGCCTCCCTGAGAAATAAGCCTCAGGGTGAAGTGGGCACCCACCAGCAGTGGAGTGGGATCCTCTCTGCAGCTCTGGGCGCACAGAGGGCCTGGTGCCTCCCGTGTGCTCTAATTCCAATCTGATTAGGGAAAGCTCCATCCAGGTTGGGGCGTCCCCTTGTCACTATTGAGACAGTTGGGTAAGAGGGGCAGCTTTTGCATACTGAAGGGGATCCAGGCCCCAGAAGCATCCGCAGTCAGTTGTTCCTGCACATAGCTGAGGTTGTCACTGGAACTCGTCTGGTCTGGAACACAGAGGTGGGAGTCCAGGCCTGGGAACGTGACCTGAGCGGGGCTCTGCTGCTCGCCAGCTATGTGGCCTGGCCTTGAGCCTCTGTTTTCCCACTAGCATGGGGCGGTCTCATGAGGGTGCATCCTGTCCAGTGTTCAGAAGTACTCCATGCCTGGTCTAATGATCGGCTTCTGCGGTTTTGACATGCCTTCTTTTCCCAGGGGACCATGGAGCATGTGTGTGAGCAGAGCTGATATGAGCAGTATGTGGGTCCCCTGCTCCTTGCCACACCACTGGCAGAGTTTCCACCAAGCCCCATGAGCACGGGACTCTGCTCAACCCACAATGTGGGGGTGTGCAGT
Source organism: Cabassous unicinctus (assembly GCA_029593785.1). Taxonomy (NCBI): domain Eukaryota; kingdom Metazoa; phylum Chordata; class Mammalia; order Cingulata; family Chlamyphoridae; genus Cabassous; species Cabassous unicinctus. Next base: position 48,264 of record JAQZBX010001779.1, on the reverse strand, counting down.
GACACTCAAAGGGAGTGCAAGGGAAGCAAGCTGCATCTGGCGCTGAGTGGGCAGGAGGGTCCGGGGCGCTGAGAGCCCCAGAGGCTGGGCTTGCTGCAGCCAGAATGTGCTTGGATGGCAAAAAGAAGACAATGTCATCCTAAGAAAGATGGAGGCTGAGGAGATGGGTCAGATCCTTTCTTACTTGTGATTCGTCTTGTATGAGCCAACCACATACACTGAAAATGACACAGAAGGAAAGGAAGAGAGAGCGGCCCAGAGTTCCTTTTCCTTTCAGTCTATCCCGACTCGTCCGTAAGCCGAAGGTAGAGTGTGCTGTAAAATGCTGTGCATCAAGAAGTGAAATAAGTGCAATTGGGTTAGTTTCCTTAGTTCTGGTCAGAGAAACGTGTGCATGTGCAAACTGCAAAATACAAATTCAGCAATTTCAGGCTTTATGAGTTAAGTGCTCTGATATTTGTGTTGAAATGATGACTAGTAAAATTCATACTAAAATAATTTAAAATTTTCATTTTCTTTACCTAGAATAACATTAAATAGCAAATAAAAGATACAGTAATATGTTGACATGGCACGTTTTTCCAGTTTTTCGAACAAGGGGTCCCACAAATTTAATTCTGCATTGGGCCCTGCTTCTGCTACAAATAGGGGATCAGACTCCACTCGATATTCTGTAACAGTTCCTCGCTGTCTTGCATAACTTGAATGGAATGCCAATTCTTTCAAATTTAAGTAAAAATCCAGACATGGCACGAATCTCTACTTTAGCCCCAGACATCCTGGGTTCCTTTCTTTTCCTGCAACCCCACATTGCAAGGATCCCTAAATTCACATTCATCTGACTCTTTAGTATTTCTCCAATCCAAAAACTTATTTCCATTCCTCCCACTACTGGTCAGGGTAAAACTACCACCGTTTCCCCACACACGGCTTCAGTAGCCTCTTCATGGGTCTCTTGCCTGTCCACTCCACACCTGGCTCCCCAGATGACATATTAAGATGCCACTCTGGCCCTGCACCCTCCCCCAGGCTTAAAATCCTGCTGCAATGCCCCCTTCCCTGTGTGGGGGCAGGGAATAAACTCCACCCCTGTGGTGGCTAGAACAGGCTGATCTGGCCCCCTCCCCTCCCCCACCTGCATCCCTGCACCTCACTCTGAGCTCCTGATACCCCTAAATAGCTGTGATTCCCAGAAGGAACGTGACGCCCTCAGACCTTGGGCCTTTGCATCAGTGCCCACAGCTATACGGCATCCCTATGCCCGGTCACCTCTTCCCTGTCGTCAGATCAGCCTTGCCATCTCCAGGACGACTTCCCCTCAGCTGGGCATGGGAAATGCCCCATGTGCTCCTGTGGTTATTGGACATTCCCCACCGAATTTGTCTATGCGTTTCCTTCTCCGTCTAGATACTGAGTTCATGCAGAGCAGAGATGCGACTTTTGTTATTATTGGAATCTGAACTAACGGTAGAAGTTCTTTCATGAATATTGGTCAAATTCCTTCCTTCTGCCTCCACCTGATGCTCGCAGAGCCCAGGCTGTTTTTTGTTTATTTGTTTGTTTGTTTTTAAACAGAGTGGGCCTCAATCAAACAAACAATAAGACCGTTTTTGGGAATCTAGTGAGAGGCAGCAGCAGGCAGTTGTGTTCCAGCATGCTTTGCGACGAGCCTGGTTTGCAGCTAACCCTGCCGGGGAGGTCAGCAAAGACGCGTGTCCAGGCGGACTCCTGAGGAGACTCTGAAGAGCAGCACGTGGCAGGGCTGGCACAGAGCAAACCAGCAGCCACCGTTGCCGCCTATCGATCGTCTCGTGATGCCTGTGGAGAGGCTGACCTTGTGTCCTGGATGCGGTGCCTTCCCCTTGCTTCTCATTCGACAATTGCTTCTTTATCTCAGCGCCTTGCGTTAGAGTCCATTTACCTCTGGAACATTTTTTATTTTCTTCCAAACCCTTATTTATTTTAGGCAATTCATCTTTTTTCTCTGTGCCCTTTGCTGCCTCCTAGTTAATTACTTGTTCAGAGTTCGTGTTTAAGTTTACTTTTTTATTTCGCAGCCAGAAAGTGTAGCTTTTGTTTTCTTTTCTTGCCTTCTCTCTCCACCGCCCCCCCCCCCATAACAATAAGTGAAAAATTAGCACAAGGTGGCAATTTCTGGAGACATTTCTTGGGGCTCTGAAACAGAGGGGCCTGTGATTCTCCTCTCCGGCTACACACAGGCCAGAACTTTGGGCAAGTTTGGACCCAGACATGTGCTGAGGGAAATCAGCTCAGCTGGTGCTTTGCTTTCTTGGGGGGATGTTAAAGGCCCAGATATTATGTAACATGATAGATAATGAGTTCCATCAGGAAATGGAACAATCTGGAAAAAATGCTTTCGTGGGACTATTTGAAAGGATGCTACATTCGTTTCTCTCCCTTCTGGAGGCCGGAAGTCTGAAATCAGGTTGTTGGCAGGACCAGGCTCCCCGGGGGCCTCAGGGCGGCTCCTTCCCGGCCTCTCGCAGCATCTGGGGTTCCCACACCCTGGCACTCCCTGGCTTGTAGCCGCATCATCCGGCTCTGGCCTCTGTCCTCATGAGGACTTTGCCACCGTGTGCTTCTGTGTCTCCACGTGGACGTCTTACAGGGACTCCACTCACTGGATTTAGGGCCTGCCCTAAGCCAGCCTGACCTCACTCTAACCTGATCACACCTGCAAAGACCCTCATTCCAAATAAGGTCACATTCTGAGGTGCTGGGGGCCATGGACCTTGAGGGGACACCGGTCCACCCCGCAGAGATGCCTTTACATCATTTTCAGAGAGATGGATAATGTCAGACTGGCGGGCACCGGCAGGCTCCCATCCTGCTAGGATCTCCCTCTGCTGGGAGCCCTCTTCCCTGGCTCATGTCATCCCACACCCTGGCCCCCTGCCCATGTGTCCTCTCCCTGGGACGTCCTCCCTGGCCACCCTCACCTGATCAGCCTCAAAACCCAACCCCACTGAATGGCACTTACCCTGAAATTATATATGTATTTGTTACCTGGTTTATTTTTGGTCTTCCCCCAAAATAAATTCTGTAAGTTCCATGACAGCAGTGTCTTATCTTGCTCCCTACTCTACCTCCATGTAGGTGCTCAGAAAAAATTGAGTGAAGAAGTGAAAGAACGATGTCTTGGTATAGCAGTTTGGCAGTTTAATGAAGTTATGAATTCCAAAAATAGATATTGGATTATTCTTGTAAACTGATCTGTTCATCTGGGCATGATTAAATTCTAATTGGGGTTTTGATTGGGCTACGTCAGTAGGGTGTTGAGCCCCACCCCTTGGTGGGTGGGGAATCAAAGATAAAAGGCATGGCAAAGGACAGAGTTGTAGTAGTTCTGATGTTGGAGTCCTGAGCTGGAGTCTCGGAAGGTAAGAGAGCTTGGTTGTGAGGAAGGAGAGAAGGCCCCGGGATAGAGACAAGCCATTTGCCTGATAGTCTACAGCTGGCCTGTGGAGAGAGGCAAAGCCTAGAGAGCCTCATAGTCTACAGCTGACCTTGTGGAGGAAGCAGAGGAGCTGAGCCCGGAGAGAAATGGAGCCCCAGGGAGAGAGGAACCCAAGAAACCTGAACCCTGGCAGAAGTCAGCAGCTGTCTTGCTCCAACACGTGGCAATGGACTTTGGTGAGGGAAGAAACTTACACTTTATGGCCTGGTAACTGTGGACTTCTACCCCAAATAAATACCTTTTATAAAGACCAACAGATTTCTGATATTTTGCATCAGCACTCCTTTGGCTGACTAATACACTTGGTAAGAACTTAGTTTTAGAAAATACTTCTTTATATAAAAACGACAGTGATAATAACACAGCAATAATTATTTTGAAAACCGGCATTGATTGTCTCTAAGTCTTGGGTGTTTTATGATGGGGTTTTTCTGTGTCATTGATTTAAGCTTCATAACCATCCTCTGGGGTTCATATCACTATTATTCTCATTTTGCAGATGTGAAAACCGAGGCTCAGAAAAGTCAGGGAACTTGCCCAATTTGCACAGCCAGGAAGGGATGGTGATGGGCTGTAACCCAAGCTGGACTCGGTGCTCAAGCCCTCCACTGCCACGCTAAGCCCAGTTCCTCCCTGCTGATTCCTAGCTGGACCTGAGGCCCGTGTCTCAGAGCAGTGCCAAAGAAGTCCCGAGATCAAATCGTGCAGAAATACACACTGCAGAGAGTGAATTTCACGGCAAAGAATACTATTATGTCTATGTGGTCTCTATCAAGCAACCTCTACAAAAGAAACTCGGAAGCGGGTTTTGTGGGGAAGAAGCACACAGGAGACGAAGTGAAATGAACTTCAGCTCTTTTCAAAAGAAGCCTGCCCATCCCCTCCCCGGGGAAAATCCAGACTGTTTTGGAAACTCGCATTTGAGGGGAAATAAAGAAGATGAGTTTAAGTTAGAATAAAGCAGTTGCTGTGCTCCTTTGGTGCTGGGTACTGCTAAGTGCTTTTTGTACCTGGTTTCACTTAATTCGCCCCGTGAGCCAGGCACTCAGGACCATATAGAATGGTGTCCGCGCGCTCCGAGACGTTACGTAACCAGGCCACGTCGCCAGCTGGTTAAGAGGCAAGGCTGGCATCCCAGGGCTCTGCCACCTCCCCGAAGCCCGTGCCGCTCCACGTCCTCCCCTTTGCCAATGCACACCACGTCCTCTGTTAAGATTTTTAAAAATTACCTTTCAGTAGATGCAGAACTGTGAGCGCAGCTCTTTCTTGAGTTCCTCCGTTGAGTATAAAATAATGACCCTTAAACTCTGCCAAACAAGAAGAGCAAAATTCTAATGCGTTACAAGAAAAGAATAATGGCCACAGGAAGGAAAAGCATCTTGCTTGTTTGCCAACTGTTTTGTGCAAACTTTAACTGTCTTCCAAAGTGGTTGTACTATTTTGCATTCTCACCGATAGTGAAGATGGGTTCCTGCTGCTCAGCCTCCTCGCCAGCAACTGGCATTGGCACGTTTTGGGGTGTTGTTTACGTTTTAGACATTCCAGTAGGTGTGTCGTGGTATCTCCTTGCAGTTTTAATCTGCATTTGTCCCATGAGAGATGGTGTTGGGAATCTTTTCAATACTTATTTTCCATCTGTATATCTTCCAAGGTGATATGGCCATTCAGATCTTTTGCTCATTTTTAAGCTGGGTTGTTTGTTTTCTAATTGTGAGTGTTAAGATTTCTTTGTGTGTTTTGAATACAAGTCCTTTCTTGGACTTTCTTGGACTTGTGTGTGGTAAATATTTTCTCTCAGTCTGTTGCTTGTCTGGTTTGTCTTTTTATTCTCTTCACAGTGTCTTTCACAGTTTCTTTACTTTATTTAAAGTCCAATTCATTAATTTTGTCTTTCATGAATTGTGCTTCTGTTATTGTGTTTATAAATGCACCGATAAATCCAAGGTCATGCAGATTTTCTCCTGTTTTCTTATAGAAATTTTACATGTTTGTGTTTTGCATTCACATCTATGATCCATTGAGTTAATTTTTGTGCAAGGCATGAGGTATTTGAGGTTCATTTTTAAATTTTTGCATATGAACATCCAATTGTTCCAGCACCATTTGTTGAAAAGACTTTTTTCTATTGAAATTCCTTAGCACCTTTGACAAAAATCAGCTGACTATGAGTCTATATTTGGGCTATATTGTTCTATTGATGTGTATGTGCCAATACTGTACTCTGTTGAGTCCTACAGATTTATAGTAAGTCTTGAAAGTGGGTAACGTGACTCCTCCAAATTGTTCTTTTTCAGAATTGTTTCATCATTCTATCCTTCATTTGTTTAGATCTTCTTTGATTTTTTTCATCAGTGTTTTGTCATTTCCTGAATAATGATGCTGTACATATATTGTTAGCTTTATACTTAAGTACTTCCCTTTTTTTTTTTGAGCTATCATACCTGATAATGTTTTTAAATTTCAAATTCCAATTGTTCATTTTTGGCATATAGGAAAACAACTGACCTTGTACCCTGTGACCTCGCCCAACTTGATTATTCTAGAAATTATTTTGCAGATTCTTTGGTGTTTTTACATAGACAAACATATTTGTCTATGGATGAAGATGGTTTACTTACCCTTGTCCAATCTGCGTGATTCTTATTTCTTGTTTTCACATGATTGCGCTAGCTGGGCTCCTAGCATGATGCTGAGTAGGAGAGGTGAAAGCATCTTTCCTTTCTTTCTGACTTTAGGGGGTAAGTTTCTCACGATTACATATGATGTGAGCTTCAGGGTTTTCATGCATTCTCTTTACTAAGTTAAGGAAGTTCCCTTTATTCTTAGTTTTTTAAGAGTTTTCATCACTGGGAATTAAATTTTATCAATTCTTTTTCTGCATCTATTGATATGATCATATGGCTCTTCTTATTTAATATGTTAATATGATGAATTACAGTGATTGATTTATGAATGTTGAACCAGCCTCGCCTTTTCGGGAAAAAGTGCACTTGCTAGTGATACAATATCCTTTTACATTGCTGGATTCTATTTTCTATGATTTTGTTTAAAAGTTACATCTATGTTTCTTCAAATGTCTTGATCTGGTTTTTGTATTAGGGTTATGCTGGTCTCATGTAATGAGTTGGGAAATGTTCCCTCCTCTTCTATTTTCCAGAAGAGATTATTTATTCCTTAAATGTTTAGTAAATTCACCAGTGTAACTATCTGGGCCTGACTTTTTCTTTTTCTTTTTTTTTGAAAGGATTTTTACTAATTCATTTCTTTAGCAGACATAAAGTTACCAGGTTATCTATTTCTCCTTGAGTGAGCTTTTGTAGTTTAGGTGTTTGTTTTCTAAGGAATTGGTTCATTTCATCTAAGTCATCAAATTAAAAGGCCATGGATCAGTAGCTGTGATTTCACTTCTATTCTGGATATTGGTAATGTAAATAGAGGTCTTTTCCACCTCTATTTTATTTCCTGTTAGTCTGATTAGAGGATTATTAATTTTATTCAACTTTTCATGGAACAACCTCCTGGTTTCATTGATTTTCTCTATTTTCCTGTTTTCGGTTTCATAGATTTCTGCTTTAATTTTTATTATCTCCTCTTTTCTGCTTGCTTTAATTTGCTCTTCTCTCTCTGGTTTCCTAAGGCATAAGCGTAAGTTATTGATTTTAGATCTTTCTTCTTTTTTACTTTATGCATTTAATGCTACAATTTTCCCGCTAAATATTTCTTCCACTGCATCCCACAAATTTTTGTAGGTTTCATTTTTATCTTAGTGAACATATTTTTAAACTTCCCTTCAGTCTTCATTGACCCAAGTCATTGTTAGAAGTATACTGCTCAATTTCTAAGTATGTGAGGATTTTCCAGCTATCATTCTGTTACTGAGTTCTACTTTGACTTCTTTATAGTCTAAGAATATATTCTGTAGGACTGCTCTTCTTTCAAATATGTGAAGGTTCGCTTTATGGCCCTATCTTAGCTTCCTAGGGCTGCTATAACAAGGTAGCACAAACTAGGTATCCTAAAACAAAGAAACGTGTCATCTCACGTTCTTCGAGTGCAAATTCCTAATCAAGGTATCCAGAGGCGGTGCTTCCTCTGAAACCTGTGGGAGGCAGTACTTCCTTGTCTCTTTCTTGCTTCTGGCCGTTCGCTGGCAAACCTTGGTGTTCCTGGCCTTGCACGTCCTTGCTGCCACGTGGTGTTTTCCTGCCTGTGTGTCCAAATATAATGGTAGAGTTACCTGTCTTCTTAGGTCCACCAGTGTTTGCATCATGTATTTTGATGCTCTGTCGATAGTGCATATACATTTAGGATGGTTATGCCTTTTTTTTAAAAAGATTTATTTATTTATTTATCACCCCCTTGCTGCTTGTGCTCGCTGTGTCCATTCGCTGCGTGTTTCCTCCGTGTCTGCTTATCTCCCCCTTGCTGTGAGGTCCTGCTGCATCAGCCCACCACACCGCGCAGCCGGCCTGCCCTCACAAGGAGGCCCCGGGAAGCGAACCCAGGGCCTCCCGCATGGTAAACGGGGGCTCTATCAATTGAGCCACACCTGCTTCCCTGGTTATGTCTTCTAAGAGAATTATTCTCTTTATCATTATATAATGTTCCTCTTTGTCTCTGATAATTTTCCTTGTTCTGAAGTCTACTTTGTTTAAAATTAATAGCTACCCCTGCTTTCTTTTCATTAGTTTTTGCATGATATATTTTTCTCCTTTCCTTTTGAAATTTACCTGATCTTTCTATTTAAAGTGAGTTTTTTGTAGACTGGATTTAAAAAAAAAAAGATGCAACTGTGTCCTGTCTGGTCATGTGTCTTTTAAAAGGAGTGTTTAGACCATTCACACTTAAAGCAATTATTGATATTGTTGGTTTAAAATCTACCGTCTTGGAAATTGTTTTCTGTTCGTGGCCCTTGTTCTTTGTTTCTTGTATTTCCTTTTCTTTCTGGTTTTTCTGATTTTAATTGAGTTTGCTGTTATTATTATTGTTTTTTTTTAAAAATGTGATTCCTGATCTCCTCTCTTGACTTATCACATATTCTTCTCTTTCAAATTTTTAAAATCATTGTCCTAGGGTTTACAATATGCATTTTAAAATAGTCTGAGTCTGCCTTCAAGTACTACCCTACCACTTCACATGTAGTGCAAGTACCTTATAACTATATTCCTCAGTCCTGGCCCCCATCCCTTATGAATTTGCCATTAGTTTCACTTTTACATGTGCTACAAATACAATCTACATTGTTCCTATTATTCCTTTAAATGGTCAGCTATCTTTGAGAGAAATTACGAATAAAAAGGAAAAGAGCATATTTTACGTTATTCCTTTTCTGATGCTCTTTTTTGATTCATATTCAAGTTTCTGACCTATATCATTTTCCTTCTGCCTGAAGAACTTTAACATTTTCTGGAAGGATTGTCCACTCAGTATTTGTTTAAGAGTCTTTTATTTCTCTCAAATCTTCAGGGAATTTTCACTGGATACAGAAGTCTAGATTGGCAGATTTTTCTTTCAGCACTTTAAATATTTCATTCCACTTTCTTCTGGTGGGCATGGTTTCTGACGAGAAGTCTGCTATAACTCTCATCCTTGTTCCTCAGTAGATAAGTTGTTCTCTCGGCTAATTTCAATATTTTCTCTAAGTGTTTGAATATGGTATGCTAAGGCATATTTTTGTTTTTGGTATTTATCCTGCTTGATATTTCCCGAGCTTTCTGGGTCTGTTGTTTAGTGTCTATAACTCATTTTGGAATATTTTCAGCCATTGTTTCTTCATCTATTTCTTATGACTTTGTGGCAGTTTGGTATTGTTTATGAATTCTGAAAATAGATATTGGGTTATGTTTGTGAACTGATCTGTTCCTCTGGGCATACTATGTTGTATTGGATTCTGAGGTTTCACTTTTACTTGATTAAATTATGATTAAGGCTTTGATTGGGCCATGTTAGTAGTCCCCAAGGTGGGAACTCACAGAGAAGACAGTTTGGAGTTTTGATAATGGAGCCCTGGGAAGTAAACACACAAAGAAGCGCATACGTGAGGAAGGAGAGAAGCCTCCATTAGACACAGCAGAGGCCCCGGGAAGAGAGATGAGCAGTTAGCCTGATAGTCTACACCTGGCCTTGTAGAGCGAGCAGAGCAGCTGAGCCCAAAGAGAAATGAGCCCCAGGAGAGAGACCAGACTTATTCCAGCCTGCCACTGATATTGGAAGAAGCTGAGACCACAGAGCCTTAAGAGGAAAAAGGAGGCTGAACCCTTACAGATATCGGCAGCCATCTTGCTCCAACACGTGGCAACAGACTTTGGTGAGGGAAGTAACTTATGCTTTATGGCTTTGTGACTGTAAGCTTCCACCCCAAATAAATACCCTTTATAAAAGCCTACAGAGTTTTGGTATTTTGCATCAGCACCCCTTTGGCTGACTAATACAACCCTACTCTCTTTTCATCTCCTTCTGATGTTATACTTATGTATATGTTACACTTTCTGAAACTGTACTACAATTCTTGGATGCTGTATTCTGTGTGGGTTTTTTTTTTTCATTCTCTTTTCTCTTTGCATTTCAGTTTGAGTAATTTCTATTGACATATCAAAATTTACTGAATCTTCCATCAGCTGTGTCAAGGTTACTAATCAGCCTGTCAATGGTATTCTTCATTTCTGTTAGTGTGTTTTTAATTTATGGCATTTCTTTTCTTTTTTCTCTCTTTCAATTTTCAATAACTTGAAAATGGTGTATTTATAAAATGAAAAGCCTTCATCAAAATACACTTTTCACTGGGAAAAACAAATGACAGACAAATGAATCTATACAAGTTTAAAAAAATTAACTTGCGCTGCTTTCAGTGTGGTACACATGTCTGTATTGTAGCATTTCTTTTGATATTATCCATCTGGTCATGCATGTTGTCCACCTTTTTCATTAAAACGTTTAGATATTAATCTTTATTTTAAATTTCCTGCCACTGAGTCTACATCTACATCACCTCTGAGTCTGATTTCGATGATTACTTTATCTCTTCAGTCTGAAATTTTTCCTGCCCTTTGGCATGCTCTGTCATTTTTTGTTGAAAGCCAGACACATTGTGTAGGGCCAGCAGATACTGAGGTAAACAGGCCTCTCATGTGATGATTTGTGTGTATCTGGCAGGAGTTGGGCTGTGTTTAATATATTTTGCTTGTCCTGTGTGTGGCTTCAAATTCCTCTAGCACACATTTTTTTTGGTCTTGTCCTCTTGGCTTTGAGGCTTCCTTTGGGCTACTCTTCAGTTAGAGTCTCTCTCTTGCCGCTATCCCAGGTGTGCTCCACCAGTGTTACCGGACTTTTACTAGTGTGGGGGTATGGTGTGGGGACAAGAGCATATTCTCTGTTCTTCCGATGAAGTATTTCTGTTCTTTCTCCCCCAGACCCCCAGGTCCTTCCCCATTCTCCAGTGTTTCTCAATCAATGTCCTTGAGTCCCTGTTTCCTGCAGATTGAGGCTTTACTTTTCCTTAGGTAAAACAGGAAGTCTAGCCCTGGTGGAATTCCCTCCCCCTAACTGTGGTGGGATGTCACCACCGCCCTCTGGTAACATCCGTTCCCTGCAGATTAAGCCTTTTGTTCCGTAAGGGAAACGGGTCTGGACAGATTTCACCATGTCTACTCTTCCCTTCACCCAACTAGTACCACAGTGGGATTTTTTTTGGGATTCTTCCAGATCCTCCCTGTGAGAGCCTGTTGAGGTTCATGGAGGAAAAACTTGCAAAACTGGGATGACTGCCCCACAGCTCCTCCCCAGACTGTACCACTCCGCGAGCTTCACACTCCAGACCTCCAGAAACATGTCTTTCTACCTTGATACTTCCCCTTCCCATGGCATCTTGCACCAGATAAGCACGTGGCAGGGTCTTATGTCTCCAAGTTTTGAAATGGTGGTTTGCTCTGTGACTTCAGTTCTCCCATAGGTCCAAGAAATGTCACTAATTTTCAGTTGTCCAGCTTTTTCTTGCTGTAATGATGGGAGTGACAACTTCCCAGCTTTTACATACATGTTAAAAACCAGAAAACCCTAGTTGAAGTTTTATTTGTATCAGTCCCACATATGCTCCAGAGAGCAGCCTGAGCCTGTGGTCTAAGGTCTTTCGTAACTTTTCCTAACTCTGTGTCATTATCTATTCTGTTAGTGCAGGTAATGTTAGTGCATTACCTCTGAAATGCAGATGGTAAGAAGGAATATGCTAGTGATTTGTGGGGAGAAACACCTTTTTTGTGACAGACAAAGGAATAGGGGAAAGCATAGGCAAGACTTTGGAGAACATGCAGGTAGGAAGAATCCCATACAGGAGCACCGTTCCTAGAAAGTCTTGTGCAATCTGGTGGAGAGTTCATGAACAAAGTTTGCCCGTTGGAGGATTTCTGTATTTGGCAGGAATGAGCCATGCTAGTAACTCCCTCTGTGCTCAGCCACTGGCTGGGGAGGGTAAGTGTGGCCTCAACTTGAATGCCATATAGATAAAAAGGGGCAATATCTGGAGGCTCTCAATAAACAGCACAGCACATTTCAAATTGTACATATGTAAGTATATATATTCATATATATGTATACATAATACAAAGGGGCAATATCTGGAGGCTCTCAATAAACAGCACAGCACATTTCAAATTGTACATATGTAAGTATATATATTCATATATATGTATACATAATACATATGTGTGTACTCTTTTCTCTGTCCTCTTCTATGAGCCCAGTTACATCCATTAGACCTTTCCACTGTGTTCCATGTGTCTCTCACACTCTTTTCTGCATTCTCCATCCTTTTTGCTCCCTCTTCTTCTGATGCTCTATCTTCAAGTCACTAATTCTTTTTATCTGCTGTCCTCAATCTGTGGTTAACCTATCTATTGAGTTCTCAATTGTAAATTTTACATTTCTTCAGTTTCTGAATTTCAAGTTGATTATTTTTATTCAGAACAGTTGTCTGATGAAATTCTCTACCATGTCATGTATTTTTTGAAACATAATAATTAAAGCTCTTTTACAGACCTTGTCTGAGGATTCCAGTAACTAGGTCATCTGAGTCTATTCCTATTGTCTTTCCTTTTCCTCTTGATGTTGTTTCTTGACATATCTGGAGAGATTGTAAAATAAATACCTCAAATTTCTTATGGAACCTGGTAGAGACTCTGAGGATGCTGTCCTGTGAGACAGAGTGGGGTCAAATCACCCTACGGCACTCGGGGCGAGCTTGCTCCATTGGATTTGTAGTGTCTGTAAGGCTGCTTTGACCCTGCACTCATCCTCACTTACAGGATGCCACCCTTCAACGGGTACCCCGGGTATTTTGCGAGGATCCATCCTCCTTGTGAGTTGAGAACACTAAACTTTGTCTTCAAGCACCACGAGCTGTGCTTAACATTCCTCTTTTTAGTGGGTTTTTGATGAACTTAGACCATGGCCCTGCTTACCTGAAGAATGTCAAGGATTTATGGAGAGACCAGCTAAGTGCCTCTCTGTGCCTGGTTCTCGCTGGGGTCTTGGGCCCCAAGTCCTGGCTCTCTGGCAGTGCCAAACTCCATTTTTTCTTTTGTCTCCCCTGTATGAGGAAGTTGCCTACATTCTGCTGGCTTCTCTGCTTCCTGGCAGCGGCCCTCTGCCAGTTCTGTTATGCGGGGTTCTCAGACTCTTCCCCTGAAGCATGACTCAGCAGATACACGGAGGGAAGGGCAGGTACAGAATGCAAGATTATGTCTGCATTTCCTTTCTCTCAAGAATCTTGCTCCCCAAATCCTGGCTGCTTCTATAGCTATCTGATGCCTTCAAACAGATTTTAGCCTTTTATTAGGCTTTTCTCTTTGTTCTTGGTGGGTGCCTCGCCCTGCTTCAAGCCACTGCCTCATGGCTAGGAGGAGAAGTCCTCCGAGAAGAGTTTGACACAGGAGGGGTCATTTCTGATGAACTCTAGAGCTGGAGCTGATATGGGAAGGCCATTCTAGGTGGAGTAAAAAGCATAAACAAAATGTGGAGGGGACAAATGATGAGAGCAGAGCCAGGAGCTGAGTAGTTCAGAGTGGATGGAGAAGACGGCATCTCATAACAACACTTGTGAGGAGTGGGAAAGCGGCCGCACAAGTGCTTGGGTGGCCAACCTTGAGGGACCTCGAATAACAAAGCCAAGAGTCTGGGCTTGTTTTCCCCTCACAATGGGAGGCCACTGACCATGGCTAGAATTTCTGGAATTTCTCTTTCAGGAGATGGTTCTGAGGGAACCCATTGGCTCTGAGACAGGAGGCATCAGGGCAGTTTCAGGAACAGCTGAGATGTTGACACAGTCATTTATAGAGTCTGAAATGATGGGTTTGCAGGGTGTTTGCAGTGAGTCTAGAGCTGAAGAGGGGAGTGGAGAAACCTTGAAAGCCTCCTGTGATTTTTTTCCGGAGCTTAATGCTGCATCTTCTTTTATGAATAGTATCACAATCATGAGTCGTATGGATCTTGGGACATATGTAACTCAGAGAGGGAAAGAACTGCCTGGATTGTGCCCATAAAAGTTTATAAAAGGCAGGGACTCCCAAGAGTGCCATTTCTCATTCACACCATTATCACGATCAGTCAGTGTTTACTTTCCTTTGGGAAGATGGTGGAAGTCTGAAAGCCCTTCCCTGTTGAAGGTGCATTTTTCTCAGGAGAGCCAGCTCACTGCCTGGCAGGAAGGAAGGCTCGCCAGGGAGCATTCACCTTGACTAATTCACCAGAGCACAGGGATGTGCAGATTTAGAAAGATTATCTCAGCCACCCACAGGGGTGCACGCACGGCTCAGAGGGGCCCTCGTGTGAGCTAATTAATAGGAGTGGATAGTGAACCAAATGCCACTTTCACAAATCACAGCGAGCAGCAGCCCTGTGACACTAGCAGATCCATGAGGTGTCCATCTCATTCTCTCCCTACAGGTGGACCCATCAGAAGCTGTAAAAATGTCCAGAACCTTTGAATAAATCCATAGAAACAGAATTACTAATCCATGGTAATAATAAGGGATATGAGCACATATTTACTCTCACAAAAGTTTCTTAAAGTGCAATTTGTGAGTGAAACTGGAAACAATCAAGATGTCCTACAGTGGGAGAATCAGTTAAATAAATTGATAAATTGTGGTATAAAGAAATAATGGACTAGCATGCAGTGGTTGACATATATATTTGGTAAAGTAATTAATATTTGCAATGCAGTATATTCATTTCACAACACAGATTGAAAAAAGTATGTAAATACCATTACTGAAATGTGTGTGTGTGTGTTTATAGAGGGAGAGAGGCTGGAAAAAAATACTCTAAAAATTTAACATTATTTATCCCAGAATGGTTTTCATTTTCTTCCTTATATTTGTTGAATTTTCCATTTATTCCACAATGAACATAAGTTTATGCTTATGTTTTCTATGTTTATACTTGATAACACGCATGCTTGTGCATTGTATATTAAGACAGGACATGTGGATATGAGAGAAGTTTGAGACAGCAGAGTATACTAGAAAAAAGCATTTAGAGTCAGGCAGATTTGGTTTAAATCCAATTTCTGCCAATTTCAAACTCTTGGATCTTAATGAAAGGTAAACTGATTTTTCAAATCTGAGTTTAGTTTCCTTATACTCAAAATGGGGATTAATGAGCATGACGCCGAATGATTTTTGTGAGATAAAATGAAAAGCACCTAGCACATCATCGGCGCTCAAAGAAGGGAACTATTTTTCTTATTACTGTTTAATAATAATAATGGTGACGATGCTCTGGTTTTCCTCTGGGCAGAGGCTCCTGCAGATGCAATTATGTGCCTCAGAGCAGAGGGTGCAGCCTGGATGAATCAAAAGGTTCCTGGCCTCGGGCCTGCTGGTGCCCGTGGGTCAGGGTGCATGGCCCTGGCAGCGATGCTGGGCACGCCTTACATTGACCTCTAGGATCCTCCTCCTTCTGTGTTCTACAAGGACCAACCTCTCTCCTGCCTGCCAGTTCTTTGTGTACGCTGATGACTGAAGCCAGGCATGTCTTCTAGAGATGAACAGGGAGGCCCCTGCACCGATCCATTCTTGTTTCTCTTTTTCCTTCCCTGTGGAGATACTTCCTGACGCCCTCGAAGACTGCTTTATCCCCACATTCCAAAGGCTGAAGGTAATCCACATGGTCCCAGCCATGAACACCCCTGCTTCCAGTGATGGCAGGAGAGACCCACGGGAGAACAATCCCAGTAACTTACAGCCCAGTCCTCATGGACTCTCTCTTGCAGTTGGGACTTTAAGCAATCTTTAAATTCAAGCTCTGTCTAGTATTAGCTGTACAATTTGGGGTGAGTCACTTCCTGTCCCTGGGCCTCTGCCAAATGCTGAGGTCTCCCCACCTGGGAGGGCCTTTATGTATCATCCTGTCCAACCTCCACATTTTTTCAGATGAGCAAATAATCACTCCACCCCCAACCCAATCACCCTACAGCCTCATTGATCAGCCTTGGCCCACCCTCACCCCCGCCCCCAGAGAAGTGGAGACTCCAAGTTACAAAGGAAAGTCTCACAAGTAGGGAGGAGGCAGTGGATGACTCATGTGCATGGTTGGGGGAGGGGGGCTCAATCACCAGGCTCCTTTGCTGAAGAACTGCAGCGTGTCTGGGGAATTCGTCAGGATGGATTCTGATGCAATGAGCAATCGTATTTCTGATTCTAGTTGCCTGTTATCAACATTGATTTTGCTAATTACAGCCACGACTATCTTGTATTGCATGGTACTCTATGCGAAACAAGTACAAGATATGCTAATACTTTATCCCTAATTCTTACATCAATACTTCAAGGACATTCATGCCGTCCCCATTTCAAGGATGAGGATGCTGTCATTTAGAGATTAGCAAGCAACTGCTGTCACACAACTAGTCAGTAGGCTGTAAAATTCAATTGCTAATTATTATTAAAATAAGAGGGGGGAGCGGATGTAGCTCAAGTGGTTGAGCTCCTGCTTCTCATGCAAAGGTCCTGGGTTCAATCCCTGGTACCTCCTTAAAAAAAATGAGGAAGCTAGAAAGTTTATTAAATTCCAATTTTTCCTCTTTTAAGTGAGGAAACTGAGGTTTAGAGACTGTGCCAGACCGTCGTGCACACAGCAGAGCAGCAGTTCCAGGCCTCAGGCTCACTCTTTCTTTCCGGCCCAAGCTCTGCCTCTCCTTGGCGCCCTTCATCATCTGCTCCAAGACTGCTGCTTGCCGTCTTTGATGCTGGGCTGCCTCTGTCCTCATACAGGAAATGACCCTCTTCTCCTGTGTCCAGTGGTGCCCAAGGCTCCTTGGGGCAATGTGCCTCAATATCTTAACACATACAAGATGCAGGAATGCCCCCAAAGAGCCAACTGCACCCTGACTTGGGAGTGTGGAAAGAGAGAGGGAGGAGCTGAATCCAGGGGCCTCGGTGAGAGGAAGGAGCTGAGTTGAAGGCTGCTTTCCCAAGTGTTTGCAAAGCAAGCTCCAGCCTTTTGTTTCTTCACAGCCTGGCAATTCTGAGCATCCTGTTATTTGGGGTCACCTTCTTTTCCCTCATTCCCTGTCTTTGGGAGGTACCCTCTATTCTTTAAATCCCTAAACAGAATGCAGAAAACAACCCTGGTATGAGATTTCCATGGTTTAGGGCAAGATCCATGTCAGATTTTTGTGTATCCATTTAGAGTTGGGGGATACACAGTAGATGCTTAATAAATAATTGTTGAATGAATGAGCAAATGAAAGAAAGCAGTGACTTCACACATCCAGATTGGGGACTTGGAGTGATCAGAGGATGGAAAGACCACAGACTCTGACACCAAACACATGACTTCAAGTGCTGGCTTGGACTTGTATTAGCTACTTACCTATTCTGAGCCTCAGCTTCCCCTTTTCTACAAGAGGGCAGTAATAGTTCTGACGTGCATGGTTGTCTGGAGGGTTAAATACTTGGCACAGTGCCTGACATGGAGCAAGTACTCAATCAACGCTAGCTTCTGTCAATGCTTTTTTACTGTTGTAATAATTTTCAACATACAATGAAGAGGAGAGCAATGATGAAGTCAAAGGCCCTGGGCTGATTTGGCTAAGCCCATCAGAGAGGCGGGGTGGGAGGCGGGGTGGGAGCCGGAGCTGCAGTGGTCTCCAGGAGACCCTTTCCAGCTCTTTATTTAGACTTCAGCTTGAGGAAAACAACGGTTACAGCGTGGACATTGGTGTAGCTTTCCTTTAGGCAGGCAGCTGAGTCACTCCGGTTTAGGGTGATGTGGGAGGTAGATTCCACTGGGCTATGCAATCTATGAGGCCAAAAATACGTGGGTGTATTTTGTCATCGCTTATAGACTGTGCTGTTTCCTTTGAGTCCTGTTTGGGTAAATCCTGAGGGACCCTCTGCTTTGGAGGGGACCAGAGCAAGACTGTGGTGGAGGAAACAGAGGGGAAGCTGCGGCGTCACCTCTTCCTGGACCCGCAGCGCCCTCTAGTGGCCTCGAGCTGAAAGTCAGTTCTGGGTTTCCCACGTCCCCTGAACGGTCCTGCTTCCCTAGGAGTTTGGTGCTTGCTTTGGGAAGGAAGCAAGGAGAAAGGAGCCCTTCCCTTTGGGTTAGAGCGTGAGCTCCTGTGATGGATCTCAGCTGCGCCACTAACTTGTCTGGGCTTTGATTCCCAGTTTCCTCAGAGCTGCATTGCGAGATTAAAGAATACGATAATGCATTTGCATCTTGAACATCTTCTGGAACCCAGTGGATTCACGTTACAAAGTTAGTTAACTTGCCTTCAGGTTTTTCCTCTCTTTGCTGGAAGATAGTTCTATAGTGCAGAAAGAGGCGAAGCTTTTATTCTTTCAGTAGATATTAGTCAAATGCTAAAGAGCAGTGGTGGGGGGTAGTCACAGATTTCTAAATCCTACATGCTATCCCCACAAAACTCATAAATCCAAATGAGAGGAGCAGCTATGCAAGAAAATAATTTTTTTTTTAAAGATTGTTGCATGCTTCTTTAAGCTAATTTGGCCATATTGCCACTATTATCCCATCCTTGTTTCACAGATGGAAAAGGAGTGAATGCATCGTGATAACCGTGCCCAGTCCACGGTTATCCAGGGCTCATCAGGGAAGCGGTGGCAAGTTGCATGAGCAAAGGACCTTGGGGGTTTCCTAGAACCCTTGGAATTCTGCTTCACCTTAAGGAGAACAATTAGGAAATGAAATTAAGTATGCCATAGACTTGACCCACTATTTGCACTAAGATATTATTTCAAGCAAATAAATTTAGATGAAAATAAAAAGGGAAATTATATCCCTAAAACATTGCTTTTATTAACAGGACTTTGTAAAGAACATAAAAAAATGGAAACAACCTAATGTAAGCAGTGTTCTATCAGCCATATGGACTATTACGTAGCCATTTAAAATTAGAAATAGGAAGACAACTAAAAGATGGAGGTATGTATGCAATTATGAACAGAGCAGAGTACTCCTAGAATTGCTCACCTGGAATTACATATGTTTATATCGTAAAGGAATGTAGGCACAATGAAACTATCTAATATTAAGATAATGTGATTTGGTACATTAATGTCATGCTAACATCATAAAATCGAGAGAAACTTTAATGTTTTATATAAATATTTACGTTTTATGTAACGATCTAAATCCTAGTTTTAAAAAACCCGTAAAATTTAAAAACACAGTTTGTTCTCAATTGTGCAGGAGTGAAGACAAAATGTGACAAGATATCAGAATGGTGAGCGATCGCTTCCGGATTGAGGGCCGTGTTGACATTTCAGAGTCGGTGACCCAGTAGCTGAGTAAGGGAAGGTAGGAGAGCATCAGTGGTCATAGGAGAGAGAACGGCCCAGGGGTTAGGAGCGCAGAAGCTGGAGCCAAAACGCCTAGACTTACATCGGCACCCACCTTGTCCTTTAACCTGAGGTAAGTTTTAGATTCTGTGACTCAACGCTCTCATTGGTAAATTTGGGATAATAATAGGGCCTGAAGGAGAGGGTTCTTGTGAAGATGACACTAGACAATAAATGGAAAGTTTGGACTAGCACATGGAGCTGGCATTTTTGGTGTCATTCCCATTACACCATTGCAGCAATTAGGGTCAGGGAGGTGTGGAAGGAGGGCCTACTCAGTGTCCCGGGGCCTCTGGAACAGTCGTGCAAACCTGGGGCCTGAGGACAACAGCAGTGTGTCCTCTCGCAGGCTGGAGCCCAGGGGTCCGCGGCCAGGGCCGGCGTGGCCCCGCACAGAGGCTCTCCTGGCCGGCCGAGGCTGTCCTTGGCTTGTCGATGCAGCATCCTGGCCTCTGTCCCTTTTTCACATGGCTCCTCCCCACTGCGTCTGTCTCTCTGTGCGCCCTCTTCTTATGAGGCCCCACCGGCGGGGTGGGCTGCATTTTACCTCGATTACACCTGCGAAGACCTGATTTCCAAATAACATCTCATTCACGGGTGCTGGGGTTCGGACTTGAGCATATCTTTTGGGGAGACAAAATTCAACCTATTAGGGGGCATTTTAGCCAGATACTGGCAAGTCCATGGGAGCAAGAGGGTGTGAGACCCTGAGTAATTGGCTTTCCTTGGAGTGGAGAGTAACAGATGACGCTATGGGCAGCACTGTAAGGTGTCAAGTGCTCTTGCAGGGTCTGTATTTTAGGCTCTAGGGCTCTTGGATACCCACAGGGAAGACCTGGGGATAAACAACACATCCGATAAAGATATGCTTGTGTCAGTGACCAAAAACTCAGACGTTTGGTTGGGGGCACAGTGCTATCAAAGTTTTTATTCAGGTAAACCTTCAGCTGGATTTTATGCTCATTTCATGGTTTTGATGATGAAAAGATTTCAGCAAGCAAACGAAAGAAATTCAGCTGAATTTTATTGAGTTCATTGACTCAGCAGCAGACAGAATTTTGGATTGCACAGACATGAGTTCATTGTCTTCTATGGTTTTCTTCCATTTCATCAGGTCCACAGACCTGACGCACGAGAGTGGTGCAAGAGGAGTCTTTGAACCAGAGGGTACTACTTTCTTGTGGCTTCTCTGAATATTCCAGAACTGAGGGTCTGAGGCTCAAGTGCAGCATGACAGAGTCCCGGAGGCTCCAGGGAGTGGCTCACCACACAGGTGAACAAAGGGGGCTAATTAGGTGGCAGGGGAAAGAGAACCCCAGGCCATCAGGTTCCAGGTAAGGAAGCTTGTGCCAGATGCAGGTTCATAGCCCCCAGCTCAGGGTGTATGGCCACCACCAGAGGAGTCCAGTTCCAGGCTCTTTTGTCCCAGATCCGGGCCACCTGAGGTCCCTACAGCATCTTCACCCAATACCAAAGTGCCTCTGCAATGTCATCAAGTCATCAGAGACAAAGTGGGACCCTCCCCACTCCACTCTGAACCTTGAGGCCGATGCCATTTCAGAGGCTGAGTGACCAGTTCAGCCACTGGCAGAAACAGGAGACAGTGGCTTCAAGGGCACTGGGCATCCACCTCAGCCCTGCCCAAACTCTACTTCTCACAGTGGGCCCAGGGGCCTGCATTTCCCATGGCACCAGATGGCTTCTATAAATATACTTTTCATGCTAATTTGTTGCAGCAGGTGGATAAATGCGATGTATAAGCAGGTTCTGGATGTAAGGGCTTGATTGGACCAATGTTTATTGAGCAACTACTAAGTGCCAAACCTTTGTTAGATGCTGTGTAGAAGAAGGAAAATAAGTTCTATCAATTAAGTAGTATGACAAACTCAATGCTCTACACCTGGGATAGATAAAATACAAAGGACCTGGTCCTGGTCCTTGCCTAGAAGGACCTCCCAGTCTAGTAGGAGAACCAGGCAGTGACCAGGAACTGCAATTTAATTACTTCAGTTGGGTGACATCCTTGCTCTGGGCTCTCAAAGGGAATCCAGTGATCTATCTTAATCCCCTTGGGAAAGAGGCTGCAGGTCTGGGAACATTTATTGGAGGAGACAACTGAGCTCTGCAGACTTTAGCACTTGGTGTTCACAGCCTCAGGGCTACTGACGGTTTGGGAAGGATAATTCTCTGTGGGCTGCTCTGTGCATTGTGGATGTTTAGCAGCATTCCTGCCCTCTACCCAACTGTGACAATCAAAAATGTCTCCAGACATTGCCAAATGTTCACTGGACCAGTTGTGCACATCTGATCCAGCTAAATGAGGGCTTGTGGGACAGTGTCTGGAATACCTGCGAGCCTGGCCTTTCTTTGCAGGTAGTAGGAAGCTGTTGTGCGGTATGTAACAGATGGAATGCTTTTTAGAAAGTTGTACTGCTGCCGTGCAGCTGATAGTGCAGAGCAAGTAGGTAGTGGTGATGTCCCCACTCAACTTGACTTCTAATTAGGCAGGAGATTGTGGGCCAACCGCTGGTCTCATCCTGCCCCAGGTGTCTTACCTACAAAACAGCCTCTGTGATGCCTCGGGCCTCACTGCAGCACCTACTGAGCTGGGAGTCTTCTCCATGATGCCATTTTTTTTTTCTGATTTTGACGGGATATGGGCTTCCTCCTACAGTGAACAGCACATGAGCAAAGGAAGTTTGTACTGGAACCTGGATCTTTGATGCTTTTCAAAGTGAGACTCTATTTGAAACATCGAGATTCAAAGAAGTTTTGGATAGAAAAGTGGGTAGTGGCGGTCATCTGGCCCATTATTAAACTGATGGTCTGTGAAGAGCAGGGAGGGGTTCTGATAAGTGAATCTTTTCCTCAAAGAGCTTCTTTTCCTCAGCAGTGACTATGCATGGGCTCCCTACACTGGCAGAGGATTTATCCTTCCCTGGGGAAGTGGTACAGGTGAACTAGGTGGTGGAGAATGGATGCCTGGTACACATTTTATTCCATCTTTCTGAAAGCATAAAATGGCATTGGCAATAGCAGGGCAAAGATTGCAGGATAACAACAAGTGGTTGGACGTCACTTGGTGATTTCACGTGGTGTTGACAGTGATTTCTTGCTTAAAAGGTGGCATCTTATGGAGGAGAGAATTTTAGTAACTGTCTTCCACTGAGCTGATACAACGTGTCATTCTCGTCTCTTTATGAACAAACCTGCTCCCCCACCTCTCAAACACTCTCTAGAGAAGTTGCAACTTGCCCAAGATACCTAGTGAGTGACACTGGTGACATAAGTGCCACTCAGGCCGGGTCTGCCCAACTCTGAACCCCCACTTTTAACCAGTGCTCTCACTGGGCGATGCTGGTTCATTCCCCTTCCCCTGAGACACATTTTCAAGGTCTGGGAAAATTACTGACCTTTCAATTCATTTAAGAAAAATAAAACTGTGGCTATTAAAACAGAAGACTGTTCTTTCCTAACAAGCTCCCCCGTGACGCTGGTGCCACTGTCCAGAGCTTTTAAGAAGCCTCTTTGATGTATCGTATGGCATCTGGGTGAAAAGATGGGTGGCGTGTGTCGGGATAAATCTCTCTCAGAAGCCCCACACGTACACTGCCCCTGATCCTGTCTGCTCACGACTGGTTTAATCAGCGCCCCCATGTCCTATTCTTAGCCTGTGCATTAATGTGCATTATTCATGGTTATCAAGTTGGATAACTGTGGTTGAGTGCCTTCTATTTTTACAGTAATTAAAGGGTTTAGGGGAAAATAAGTTTAGCTGCTTATGTGCCCTCAAATAGCCTTGTCAGATGGGGGTAAATTCCTGAGAGAACAAATAAATGTGCCACCGGCCCTGTCCGCGGTGCTGAAGGACGCGCTGGGGAAGTTTTAAGTTCACGGCATCTCACAGCCACAGGCGGAGACGGAATAGGAAAGTTTGCACTTTTTCCTCTGTCTGGCACTCAGGTGCTTGCCAAGCCCAGTGGGCCAGGGGCGGAATGGAGAAAAGCGATTGTGCCCTTGTCTCGGGGGAAAAGGGCCTCGGCTCGTCAACACTCAAACCCAGCAGAGCGAAGGAAAAGCCGTGCAGGGGACAGACCATGTCCCAGAGATGTCCAGGACCGAGGCCAGCACAAGGCCACTGGCACCATGCTTCTACGTGGACCCTCCGCCTCTGTGCTTCTGTTGTGATTGTCAGAGTGGGAGCTGAAGGATGGAGACAGTGAAGGCAACAGGGTTTTTAATCCTAGCCATGTAGCCCTAAAGACCACGCCTTAGTTTAAACTGGCAATTATAATAAGAGAGTTATTGTGAGGATTAGGTAAGAGGGTAGAAAAGGCCATAACACACCCAATACTCAAGAAATATTAACTGTATTTACCATTACCCCAGAGCAGTATTCAAATCCATATCCACGGAACCACATCCTACAGCACCCTCTGAGTCTATGCTTCTTGTTCCCAGAGGCAAGCCCACAGCTTGCAATGTCCTAGCTCTTAGAGAGCAGCATGGATGGGGCCCTCTTAGTGTCCACAGCTTCTTGAGATGCAGCACCGTTTCTCAAGCTTTGATGCACATAACCATGTGGGTGTTTTATTGAGATGCTCTCACTGTTCAAAGCGTGGTCCATGGCCCAATAGCACAGACATCACCTGGGAGCTTGTTAGAAATGCAGAATCTCAGGCCCTGCCCCAGACCTGTCAGGCAGGATGTGCATGTTAACAAGGTCTCCAGATGATCTGCACCCACGTTAAAGGATGAGACGAGCCGGCCCAGAGAACATTATTAGAAAATATGTTCCAGGTGGACTGTTTTAGAGGCATGTCCTTCTTCAGTCCATCGTTTGTCTAATTCCCTTTACTCCACAAGCATTTACTTTAAATCCAGTTATAGGAGATTCTATTTCCTAGCACTTATTGTCCATCACGTGTTATACATATATCATGCCATGAATTTAATCCTTGTAGCAATGCCACGAGGTAGATATTGCATTCTACAGACGAGCAGACTGGGCCTTAGTAGCTCTGCAACCTCCAAATGTCAGAGCCAGGATTTGACCCCAGATTTTTCTTACCGTCAATGCCATGCTTTACTGCTTTGTTACCAGCAGTACCAAGTAGACGACTGTAGCTTATTCACACATCACCATCCAAATGGCTTTCAGTGTGTCTTCTTCCAAATGCATGAGACAAATTCCAGTACAATAATGTAATAATTGTGTATGAATAATGAAGCAGTATCTTTATGAATTCTTAATAATGAGAGCTGGTGAGTAACTGAGCAAGACCAGGGTGTATCCCTCTGTCTGTTTTCTCTGGGTCTTGCCCTGTGAGGCAGCTGTGGGTGCAGGAAGTCTTTAGAACCCCAGGTAGTGAATTTCTTTCCTGAAAGCAGTCCTTCACGGAGGTGGGGTGGGGGCCTCGGAGCCACAGGGGGCCTGGAGAGGTGACGGGTGTGGGCAGAGGAAGGAGGTGAAGTTCTGAGTGTGTGTCCTAGCTGGCTGTGTGACCCTGGGGAAGAGGCTACAATCTGTGAGCCTCCGCTGCCTCTGGGTTAACAAGAGTGCTCCCCTTACACTCGCACAGTTCTTTGAGTCTTCAGAATGCTTTACATTCACAATCTGAGTCAGTCCTCTTTAATAACCCCATGAGTGAGGCAAATTAGAAACGCTGATTCCTGTTTTACAAACGAGGAAATAGAGGTGCAGACATTGTCCCCATAATGATATTGCCCGAAGTCATTTACATTATCAGTATCCAAAGCAATTCACTGGAATCTGGAAGCGTCACCAACTCCCTTTTCACAAGGGTAACCCTGAGATTTTGGGGGCCAGGGACTTACTCCGTGCAGCTAACATGGGACGGAGCCAGCAAGGCACCAGCCCTTTCCCTTCAGACTCAGATCCATTATTTACAGCCAGTCAGACAGCACCTTTAATTAAAGGTTCGTGTTGAAGGCATTTGTCTGCCCTCAGCCGCACTCATTGCCAGTGGTGACGACTAACCTTATCAAGCCATGAAGTGCTCACCAGTCCCTGCCCTGTGCCTGCCACTGAGCTGCCTCCAGCTGACAGGGTCCATTCAGCCCTATTTCCAACAGGGAGATGGATGCCTCATCCTCTGTGAGTAGAGCTGACAGTCTGCACAATGCTCTATGACCCACAATCGTGCACAATTTCAAGGCAACGGTAAACCACATTTTATTACTTAGGAGGCAAACCCCAAGAGCTTAAGCGACTTACCCCAGGGCACAGAGGTAGAAGGTTAGAGCCCCAAATTGAACACAATTCTATATGTCTCTATATCAAAGTTTCTCAAAGGATAGTCCAAAGATTGACCACCTGCGCAGACTCATTTCAGGTGCTTATTAAACACACTGATTTTTGGGTTCTATCAAAGACCAAACAATCAGAATCTTTGGGGTGGAGCCTGGTGTGTGAGACCTGTGGCATCTCCTACCTGGCTCTGACTGACCTCCCCTCTTCCCTCCTCCTCCTCAGACACCCCTTCCCATAGCACCTGGAAGCCCACAGAGCTTTGGCTGCTTGAACCTTCAGCGCAGCCCATCCCCGATTGCACACACGAAAATGTTTTCCCCACACTTACACACAAGCCCCTGGCACTTAGCCACCTTTGTTCCACAACCATATATAATCTGCAGAGCGGTTGCCACGGGTGCGGGCATGATCAAGTGACCTTCTCACTTCCGTCGCTTCTGGACTGATCACCCTGGTGTTTAATGCCTCTTTATTCAGAACTGCCGCCCGCCCCGTTGTAGGGCAGTTTGGGCGGTCCCGGCTGGATCTTCACCTATCTCATGCTTTGGGGTAAGTCCTGCTGCTGGTTCAGTGGGATGCAACACTTGGGAACCGGCTTTCAGAAGCTCACCAGCAATCTTCTTGTGCATTCAAGTACTGAAGTTTGAGAACCACCGTGAGTGCCTTATAGTACTTGCATATAAATACACCACACTTGCCACATTTTTTTCTTGGATGTTTCTCCTCTCTCAACTCGCACTCTCTGCAGCAACTTTTAGGAAGAAGACTGACATCCTTTTACTCTATTTGATTACTTGGGGGCAGGAATTAAAAGAAGCAGAGAGGCCATTTAAGAGTTGTGGTATTAGCTGTGGTGAGATTTACAGCAGACATGAAGTAAAGGAGGGATTGGGGAATGGAAGAGACAGATGGGATACTCAATGCAGTGGTAGAACTGGCCAGATTTTCTAACTGAGTTGATGTCATGGAAGAGAGACATGTCAATAACATGGGTTCATGCATCTTAATAAGAGTCTGGTTTGGACTTGGGAAACATGGAGCTAGCTGGATAGCATTCCCATGCTGTGAAAGTTGGCATGCAGGGGGTCATGTGATGCTATAACCTCTCTACAATCTGTGAAAAGAAGTCAGTGACTCTCCTTGCAGATAGATTAAAACCCAAGTGTTTCTGGGGCGTGGGGGAATGTTCCAGCCAGAGCATAAGTATATCTAGATTATTTGGCTTTCCATAAAAAATTATCTGGAAAGAGCAAATTATCCCAGGCCCATTCTGCATGCATACTGTTTGCCAGTCCAATGTATGTGACTTTAACATCTATTGACAGGCTTTACTTCTGTTTCTCTCCGTCCCTCACCAATCCATCACTAGATCAATTAAGTATTCCAAATCTCATTTATGTAAATTACCTATTCTCCATTTCCTAAAACCATTATATTAAGGTCATCTGTACCCAGAGTGCTATACGCTTTTCCCTAGTTTCCCCAATCTCACCCTCTCCAATTCTTCTTTCATATTGCAACCAGAATGTTCTTTCTAAAATATTGCCCTGACTCTACCTGGTTTCCAATTCTTCAGTGGATTCTCAGGCCCTAATGACTCAAGTTCAGACTCCTTTGCCTGTCCCCTGAATCCCACGTACCTCTCTCAACCTTGTTTCCCACCCCTTTCCTGTCCAACTCTCTAGCTGTAGCAGCTTGAATGCCACACCCCCCACCAAAAAAAAAAAGAGAAACTGTGAATGTGGCTGTACTTGGGCAATAACTGCAGATGGAACCAAGTTAAGGACCCTGAGGGGAGAACATTCTGATTATCTGACGGGGGTTTAAATCTAACAAGTGTCCATATAAGAGAGAAGCAGAGGGGGGTTTGAGACAGAGGAGAGAGGACAAGGCCATGTGAAGAGAGGCAGAGGTTGTAGTGGTGGCCACAAGCCAACGAGCGGCGGGACTCACCCGAAGCTGGAAAGACAAGGAAAGAGGCTCCTCGGAAGCCTTCCGAGGGAGCCCGGCTCTGCCACACCCCTTAGTTTCAGACTTCTGGCCCCTAGAACTGTAAGAAATTGTGTTTGGCCTCAAGTCACCAGCGCTGGGGACTAATGCAGCAGCCGTTCCAAAGGTGCTCTGCTGTTGCTCACTTTTGCCTGTTGTGCCTCAAGAGCCGCCGCACCTTGTCTTCCCACCCAACTCGCACACACGAGCCGCTGCCTCTGTGAGGCACACCCTGTCCGTGTCTCCATCACAGCATTGCACGCAGGAAAATTCTTTTCCCCACAGCTTTGGTTTCTCTTTAGGCTGTGAGGTCTTTGAGAGCAAGAGCAGCAGAGCCAAAACCGTGCTTGGCAGATGGCACATGTGTCGTGTGTATTAATGAAATTAACGGTTTCAGGAGTGAGGTTGGGAGCACATTGTATTTCTGTTTTGCAAATGAAGAAACTGAGACTCAGCAGAGAAACGTGACTTCTCCCTGGTCATCCAGGAACCCAGTTCTCTAACCTCCTGATGCTGTACATTCACTGGTCCCACATTTAGTGTCACATTAAAATTGTGTGCAGATTCCTTCCAACATTCTCATGAGCATGCCCACCTGCAACTTACTGGATGGAGACTGGATGTTTTACACGGAGTCCAGGAATCTGTATGTTTCAGAAGCCATCCAAGCAATTCTGATACAGTACCAGGTTGGAGAGCCCCTGGGTTATACCAGTTGTCACTCTTCACAAACATTTGAGACCCAGATGGTGAATCCAAGGAGAGAATGTGGGCAGCAATATTATTGGGGTGATGAGTAGAGTTGAGATGATCTACTCCTGTGGTGACACCAACACATGGACTATCTGGGTCACGTTGACTTTTACTTGGGGACACAATTTTCATAAGAGCAGGAACTCATCTAATAAAATGTCTGGGTCTCATGATAACTTGAAGATGAAATTTTAGCAGTACATTTTTATTGGAAGAGCAGATAAAATTAGACTCAAAATGAGAGGGCCTTGGAAATTGTTATCCTCAATGGCTCAGGAAATGTTCTTCTCCAAAGTGCTCAAGGCATACAAACAAGTGTTGGGCAGCACTCACTGGCGCCAGCGCGTAATGATGGAGGGACAATTTACAGAGGTCGGGCCATGTTATGGAACCAGCAGGATGATGGCGTCACCAGAGATGAGCAACGCAAGAGGCCATTGCCATCCCGGAAAGCTAAGAGGGGAGGAGCTGGTATTCCTGGGGTCCTGGCAGAGCTGGGGCTGTGGACCTGGGGCTGCTGGCAGGGGCTTTCCTCATGAGGGATGTGGCTACTTCCAGAAGCCGATGCCAAAGCCAGGAGACAGCAGGATAAGAAATGCCCCAGCTCGTGTGCTGGATGGAATCCTGTATCCCTCAAACTCCTGTATACCTTCATCCACATTCCTGAGCATATGGATTTATTTGTAAATAGGGCCTTTAGAAGATGTCACTAGTGGAGGCGTGGCCAGCTGACTCAGGATGGGCCTTAATCTATATTACCAGAAGGAAACCTTATAAGACAAAGCTGCAGGGAGGAGCCAGGAGCCGGATGGCAGCAAAACCCAGAAAAGCAGACACAAGGAGGGACTCTAAGACATCACCACGGCATGGGAGGCAGAGATGCAAGCCCAGGAACCCCCAGGATGTGGCACGAGAATGCTGCAGACTTCAAGCAGGACTTCTTCTCTTTGGACTTCCAGACCCTGAGACTGTGGGCTAGTAAATGCTTGCTGTTTAAGCCAACCCCTGCGTGATGTTTGCCATAGTAGCCTGGCAAACTGAGACTCCCTCAGCTCCCTGGCTGAAGACAACTGGAATCAAAAGGGCAAGAGCAGGGGAGCAGATGTGGCTCAAGTGGTTGAGCGCCTGCTTCCCATATATGAGGTCCTGGGTTCAATCCCTGGTACCTTCTAAAAAAAAAAAAAAGGGAAAGAGCAGCAGGGACTTGCAGTCCATGGGGCCGCCTATACTCTATGGATGGGGGGAGGGCAACACAAAAAACGGACCAAGGGGGGTGAGGGTCCTGTATGGAAAGGACTGTCCCACTGGAGTCCCAGGGATGTGGGATAGGTATGGGCCCAGCTCAGTCTTCTTCCTTTGACTCATGGCTTTGCCTTGCTTCCTGGAGAAGGCTCTTGGAGAATTCCTGATGTCAAGAGTGACAAGGTGAGCCCATGCCACGGAATACCCCAAATGAACCTCCTGGCAGAGGGCGGCCGGTATGCTTCCAGCCAGGCATTTCCAGGCTGACTGCTGTGAGCCGAGGATGTGTCAGTCATCACCTCTGGCCAAACGCGACTGCTGGGAGGAAACATTTGGGCTGAGAGTCAAATCCTGTTTCTGCTCATTACACAGTGTGATACTGGCCAAGTCACTTTCCTTCTAGATCTTGGTTTCCACATGTAAACTCAGAAGGGTTCATGAAAAGCAGCATCTTTGACTTGACTGAGCACACGAATCCCACGGGACCTTGTTAAAAGCAGACCCTGATTCATTGGTCTGTTTTCCCAACAAGCTCTGGGGGAATGGCACTACTTGGAGCAGTGAAACTGTAGATGACCTCTGAGGTCCCTTCCCCACGAGTGTCACAGATGCAAGGATTCTTCTGCTCTCCTACCACACTGATGATGGACTGGCAGGTCATGGTTGGCATGGTACGGCCGCCGGGCCACACTGCCTGCCTGGCTCTGACTCTGCACTCCGCCCTCAAGCTGTGTGGCCACGGGCATGTCATGTAGCCCCTCTGAGCCCAAGGTGCCTCATCTTCAAATTGCAGCTGATAATAGTACCTGTGCCACAGGTTATTGTAAAAGAGTTAACATTCGTAAAAGAACACAGAGCAATGCCTGGTACATTCTAAGTGCTTTGTAAGTATTTGATAAACACAGTAAATGAATCTCTCTCAGGCAGGCTCTGTGGGCACTTCTAAGACCTCATCTTGCTGAGTAAGTCTTCCACAGACACCAAGCATTAATCCCATCCTAGGTTGGATGTGCCCCAATTCCAGTCCTCTCTGTACATATCAGGTGCTCCCAAAAGGAAGGGCCTGCATGGGGCTGAAAAGAGTAGTCTAGGGATGTAAGTGTCAATGGAAGGAAAGCTAGAGAATAATCTAGGACTGAATAACACAGTGAACCCAGGGGTGGATGAGGATGGTGGTTGATGGTACAGATGCAAGAGTGTCCTTCCGTGAGCTAGAGCAGATGGACATCACTATTGCAGGGTGGTGGGAATGTGGAGAAGCATGGGGAAAAATACAATTAATGTAACCTGTGGAAAAAATATGCCAAATGTACGCTATGGACCATAGTTAGTGGTAATAGTCTGATGATATTATTTTATAATCTGTAACAACCATTTCACCAAGGTGTGGTGTGTTGGTGAAGGGGTGTTGTATGGGAATTCTACACATGTGCATGATTGTTTTGTAAGTTCACAACTTCTGTAATAAAAATATATTTTTTCAAAAAAGGAAGGGCCTGTGGCTAGCGGAGGAAGGAGGGAAGGAACCCATCTGCACCTGCACATTGAAATCTCTAAGTCAGCCCGCCGTGGGAAC
This sequence comes from Cabassous unicinctus, assembly GCA_029593785.1. Lineage (NCBI taxonomy): Eukaryota > Metazoa > Chordata > Mammalia > Cingulata > Chlamyphoridae > Cabassous > Cabassous unicinctus. The sequence goes on along the minus strand of JAQZBX010001779.1, from coordinate 17,095 downwards.
CAGGCATTCCTCTGTTTAACCCGACATCCCCCAAACTCATCTGACCACAGCCCCCGCCTGGTTTTCCTCATTTACTCCTATCAACAAGACATGGAAGTACTGCTCCAGGCAACAGAAATTTGGAATACTTCTGGGGCACTTTAGAATGCTCAAAACACATTTCAAGTTAGATACTGTCTCCATTTTACAGATCATAAATCTAAGTGCTGCAGACTCAGAAAACATCAGCTTGCCTTCCTGACCGTCTGTAAAGCAGCTGGGCAGGGGTCAGCGTTGATTCTCATGCTGGAGCTCCCCTCACCCCCACGTTGAGGACAGCATCCAGGCTTGGAGACCGACTCACCCCCTTAGCCCGGAACATTGCTGTTTGAGTGCTGGGAGTCGTGCCTGGCCCTGTGGCCTGGGCCGGCCGGGACGGGCGGTCATCCCGGCCAGGGAAGGCGCAGAGCATTGTTTTAGTCTTTCATCCCTGGGCTCGGAGCCTCGCGGCACCAGGCCCGAGAGCCCAGCTCCCACAGGGCACGTTGTTGCTACTGAAACCCAGGGCCTGGATCTCCTTCACTTAGGGTGAAGAACAAGCAACAGAGGCAGGTGCCTTCGGGGAAACTTCCCCTCTGGCCGTCACACAAGGTTTCTAGATGCACGCCAGCTATCCAAAGGCATTGCTTTCTCCCAGCTGTGGTTGTGCCTGCAAAGGAATAATTCCATTTAGTCACTGACCTCGTCTTAGGTCAGATGATCAAGATTCCAGCCTGCGGAGAGGAGCCCAATAATACAATGCTCATTCTCTTCTAGAGGGTAAGTGCCACAGCTCTGGCCCGCCCTCACAGCTCCTTGTCGCTGATAGCATGGTGTGGAATAGTAAGTCTGAGTGATCTTTTGCATTGTCAAATATATATTTATATATATGCATGTGTATTTAAATATACACATCTATATAGAAATCTATTGAATATTTGCATATATGGGGGCCCTGTGTTTCCCACATATGCTCCAACATTCCATAAACTCATTTCTCTGGATCTCCTGGCTGATTCCATAAGCTTTGTCCTTATTCTTTAATTTTCTTTACTCTCTTTTAATGGGTTTCTTCAATTACTCCCTAGAAGAGATGGCAGGGAAAATTCCAGGGCATGTTTTGTTTCTACTGTGTTCCTTTCACAGCAGACCAGGGTTGAGAACCAGCCACTCCGTGCCTTCTCTTTCTGTAGGAGTGGCCGTTCCCAGAACCAGACCAGGTCTCAGAGGTCCCCCTACCCCATGGGAACCAGGGGTTATGTAATCCCCCCAAAGTTACGCAGTTTACGTGTGACGTGGAATGTGAAAGGAGGTCTGTGGGAGGGATTCCAAACCCTGGGCTTTTCCCTGCCAGCTCCGGCAGGTGAGAGAAAGCCTTGCCTCGAGAAGCTCGGCTCCAGTGCTCACAGAAAGCGTTGGAGGGCCAGCCTGGGCCCTCATCACCATTTGTTTCATCGTCCTGGGGTGAGATTCTCCTGACTTCCAGGCCGCTGATGGGCCACAAGCCTCTGCACTGGAGCGCGTGTGCCAGGTAGGGGCGGCCTGGGCCCTGTGGGGCTGTGACCATGGCTCAGATTGTGCAGAGGCTGCCCAGGGACCCAGAGTAACAAGGAGCTCAGGAGGTCAGCCTGCAGGTCAGCGTTCCTGAGAATGGCCTTCCTCTCACGTGCCTCGAGGTGGCTCTGAGTTTCAGGCAAACCTGATTACGTGGGCAGTGAGAGGCGATGGTGAGCCTTTCCGCACCTCTGGGACAGCATGTGCAAACCTGCTTGTGTGTGCATCGAATCACACGCATGCGCTTTTCCCAATATGTTAGATAAACAAGCCTTCTAGACATCTTACTCTGCAAATTGTCCTTCCCATTTAGCAGGAAATCATCATGCTTTCCAGGTAATATGGATAAAGACAATGGGCTGGGTCTCTTCGAGGCATTGACACAGCACAAACACACACACAAACCTCTCTAGGTGTGTGTGTGTACCAGTATCTGGACTTTTCTGAAAAGTAGAAAGCTTTGTACTTTTAATAGGTATTGTAAGTAGCTTTCCCAAAAGGCTGTGGAAATCCAGAGTCCTGAGCAGCTGAATGGTCTCAGGTCTGCAGCATTCAACTTGGAATCCTGGTCAGCCTCGAGGCCTCAGAACTGAGTTCCTGTAGCATTACCTGCATCCGGCCCAATTCACCGGCAGGCCAAGCGGGGACAGGACATGTGGGAATGGGAAACACTGCATTTTCCCACGATGGCTCAGAGACTCGGGTTCAGCTCTTCATTTGTGTCCAAAAACAACTGTGTGCAAAACACTGGGCGAGAGCTGCCACTGAGCAGACGAGGGGAAGAGTGGGGGTGGGGGCAGGGCAGGTTGGAGGGAGGGGTCTGCATGTAACAAGGGCCACACGCCCTTCCCCAACTTCCTACTCTTTCTCTTGACTGCCTGGGTGTGTTAGACCTTCTGAAGCGAAGGCGCTTATGTGGGGAAGAGGCGAGGGCAGGAACCCAGGGTAGAACCAGCAGCACTGGCAGCGGGAGACCACATCCTAGGGAAGATCACACTGCATTACAAGGATCGCCTCAGACTTCAGGGTGCATAGGGTCCCTGGGGCAACGAGTTAAAATGTTCCTTCCCGGGTCCTGGCCATCAGAAAGTCTGAAGTTTGTAGTCACAGGTTAGGCACCTGCATTTCAACCAGAGCTCCAGGTAAGTCTGATGTGGGAGGTCCAAGAAACATACCGGGGCAAACCTGCTCTGATTTTTCAGCTCCCTGGAAAGCAGGAATGGCCTCTGCCTGACCCGGCCTGGTGTGCCAATAGTAGGATAAGGAACAAGGCAACTTCTCAGGATAAGGAGGTAAGTAAAGTTGTAGGATTGAGCCCTGTTCCTGGTTTCCATGTCTACAGGTGATGTTATCGCCAAGAATTTAGATGGTCACTTTCAAACAATGCAGCCAGTGATGCTTTCTGCCCGCAGGGCCTCTGATCTCTGTGTATTTGGCCAACAGTGTGAAGAGACCAGAAGTACAATTGTTCCCTTTGATCATTCCATTCAAAGGCTGGAAGCCCTGAGGGGTGCATCACCCCCCAGCTTGGTCATCCTGCAAGCACCTGTTCTCCCTGGCTAACACCTGCAGCTCAAATCAGCCAGGTGCAGTTCACCTAAGACCAAATCGCAGAGGCCGTAGCTCTGCGGGGGTCTTACCCTGGGCTCCATGTGTCTCTTTTCAGGCCCTGAGTAAGTATTTTTAGCAGGAGAGAGCTGAGATGCTTAAGACAGAAATACGTGTTCATGAAATCGCCTCTGGCCTCCGAGTCACCAGGGGCTTTAGCTGAAAAGCTGGCGGCCTGTGCCAGGTGCCGAGCAAGGGCAGCTGCTGTCCAGAGGGGGCTGCCTCCTCGCTCCCCACCTCCAGCCCCACTCCCCTCCCACTGGTGTGGCATCTGTCCCTAAGCCACCGCCTATCTGCTAGGACTATGGGAGATACGGGGAGGTGAAGGGGATGTGACAGCACCCCTGCCTAAGGAGCTTGCATTCAAATAAGACAGATGTAAATGTAGTCCAATCGCAAAAGAAGGGTGAGCAGCCAGGCCGGTGAGGCAGGAGAGAGGGTGGAGCTGGATTTTATGAATATCTGAGCTGACCTGTATGAGGTAGGCTGAGTAATGGCCCCTGGGCGGGGGGGGAACAAACAGGCCCTAATTGCTGAAGCCTGTAAATCTACTTCATATGGAAAAGGGGTTCCTGCAGATGTGTCTAAGTTAATGACCTTGAGATGGGAGGTCCTCCTGGGTTATCCCCCTGGGCCCTAAATCCAATGACCAATAAGAGGGAGAGAGGAGGAGACTGATACAGGCAGAGGGGAGACGCAATGTGAAGGTGGAGGCAGAGATTGGAGGGACTCCGCCATGAGCCAAGGAATGCTGTCGGCCAGCAGGCGCGGGGAGAGGCCAGGGATGGAGTCTTCCCTGGAGGCTCCTGAAGGAGCCCAGCCCTGCAGATACCTGGGCTGTGGCCCAGGGAAGCTGATGTTAAACTTCTGACCTCCGGAACTTGAAGAGAACAAATTTTTCTTGTTTTAAGCCACCAAGTTTGTGATAGTTTGTTAGAGCAGCCGTGGGAAACAAATACGCTGGTGGGTTGGGGTGGGGAGGGGGAAATGGACAGGGCCACCTTCCAGGCAGAAGGAACATCTGCAAAGGGAGGGGGGCAGGCAGCAGGTGGGGGGGCGTGAGCGTGGATAATCCATGTGGCTGGGAATATGGGTGGACCAGGGAGGTGAGTGGCAAGGTGCTCTGGGGCCAGGTTAGGGATTGCACTCACCTGCTGCCAGCAAGCATTCGCCCTACGGCCAGGAAGGGCCACGCAGGGGCCTGCTCCTGACTCATGCCTCCTCTATGCCACACACTTTTGATCTCCGCTGTTGCTTAAACAAGGCCGTCAACTCCGTCCCCACCCCTTGAATCTGTCCTTGGATGAGCTCAGCCTCAAGAGTGGCCTCAGCTTCCGCTCTTGCCGCCCCCACATCAAGAAGCCTGATGTAGACGCTTTGAGGAAGGGAGGCCACCTGGGGAGAGAGGCCCAGCCACCCTTGTCCAGCCGCGTCCAGCTCCCAGCTGACCTGCCAGCTGAACTCACGAGCAAGCATGGCAAGGCCAGCTGAAGAACTGGCCAACCCACAGGAAAGGTGGTGAGAGTCAGGCCCTGTTGTTTTAAGCCTCGATGTTTGGGGGGTGGTCTGTTATGGACAAATAGACCAACTTCTGCAGTGTCTGCATCAGATTCGATCTTTGAGTTCCTTGGTCAGCACATGGTCCCCATCCTCCGCCCAGCCTTGTGTCCATTCCTTTCTCTTGCGATCTGATCCCCTTCTCATCTATCTACGCTGGACTTGGAGCATGTCCTGGCTTTAGATCTAGGCTATATTTTCCAAAGCAGCCTGTTCTTCCAAGAATAGTTACTATTAAAAATTTCACTGAGCTTCAGAATAAATTCCAACATCCTCCAACATTCCCTGATGACAAATTTTGAAAGGTATTCACAGCATGAAGATGCATAAGCTTAAGTCTAATGAAGAGCATCAAGCAGCCTTTACTATGCCGTTAATATGTGCCAGAATGAGATGGTTTGTCACCTGATCCTCATTTAAACATCACAAGAATCATCTGAGAAATGCGTTTGTAGCCCCAACTAACAGATGTGGCAACTAAGGCTTGGGAAGATTAAGGAGCACTCCCTAGCATGCAGCTAACGAGGGACGAGCTGAGCCTGGCTTTGAAAGCAGAACACTGACTCCAAAGCCCCAAGTTTTTGAGTTAAACTTCCCCAAATGACAATCCATAAGCCAGTGCTTAGCACATGGCATGTCTTAATAGAGATTTATTGAATGGCTGGCAATGAATACATGAATGAAATAAAGAATCACTGTGTATGTGGGCACTTCACTTATTCTTGTTGGGCTCCCTTATCCCACATGGGGAGACCTGTGGTGTCAGCAGAAAGTGACACGCAGTGCAGACAGCGCCTCCTACAGGAGTGTTAATTCCCTTTGTCTCCTCAACCTTTTGCTGCATCTGGTGTTATAAGTGAGAGAAGTACTGAAACCATGGGAGATGCAGGCATTTTTGCCTGCAGCTAGCATGCAGGCCTGGGCAGGCCCTGACTCCTTCAGTGGCCTCCCCTGGGGGAGTGGGAAGGGAGACCCCCGGGAGCTCACCAGAGTGAGTCATATTCTCAGCTTTCCAGAAGGGTCACACATGCTGCCCTGGCAGCCTGGACCAGCTGTGACTTCATGAGCTAAGGCCATGCTGGCTCTTGTCAGAGCATGTCACCGTGAGCCCTTTGCAGTGCAAGCGAGGGGCCGTGTGCCCTGGGAGCTTTTGTATTTAGGTCTGGGGCAGCAGCCCTGGGCATATGGCGGGGAGGAGAGGCAGGTGACCCCTGAGCAGACTCGCAGGAAGGGGGAGAGGGGGCCTTGTGCAGGTCAGAGGGGCAAGGGGCCACAGTGACTTCCGAGACTTTCTCAGGGCCATGATCCGAGAGAGCTCAGGACTGGGAGACAAAAGGGAGGGCTCTGCCGCAGATTTCGCTTGGATGTGGACAAAGCACTTCACTTCGCTGTGCCTCAACTGGCTCGGGTCTTACAAGAAAACAAACAAAAGCAAAGCATGGCCTGGGAGCTCCCTGGCCACCCTGTGGCCCAGCCTCTCCTGCCTTTAGCCAGCGTGGGCTCTGTCAGGGGCAGGGCAGCTCTGGACAAGTCTGCTGTGGGTGCAGATGACTCTTCCTAGGAAGGCTCTGGCTGCCTGACTCAGACCAAGCCCTGCCACACAGCCAGACACCTTAGGGACAAACACATGGGTGAGCTGGCCCCAAACTCTTGCTACCTGTCTTTCTCTAAATCCAATGGCATCCTCGTTCTCTGTCATTTTAGGTGATCCAACCATGGCTTGCATGAAAAGTTAAATGGTGGTCAAACAATATTCTGGAAACAGAACTATGTTACAATTTCCATCAGAATTGGGCAAAGGGAATTCTTCTATCCTCTGGCTGGTCACAGGGGCATTTAGGGATCAAAATGTGGTTGCCTTCCCTGAGGATTCAGGCTGGAGAGGGTTCTAGAGTCTCCTCATCCAGCTTCTACAAGGATGGGGAAATATTTAAAATATTTTAGTTAAGCTAAATATCGGAGATACCATTGATTTCATAAAAGATGGCCCATATCCCATATCCACAATATGCTCATTTGAAAAACATTTAGTATTCGTCAAAGATCAATATGGCCAAGTTACCACCTCTGGAGGTGGGGTTTCTGATTGGAATGCTGCTTGACCATCTCGGGGACATGAATCCTTAAAGCGATGGTTCCTCCTCGAGTTGTTGTTTAAACCAGCCTCCTCGTTTCTAACGCTTTATTTTGGATGAAATATTATAAATGAATTAAAGATATCTTAACAGCAAATGATAATAATATCTAATTTCACTTAGTTGTGGAGATAAAATGAAGCAATGTATTCTATTGTCCCTGGTTAATAAATGATGGAAAGGTCAGAGATTAAGCAACTTGCTATGGGCACAGTTAATAAATGGTAGGAGAGTTAAAATCCAGCTGACTTACCCCAAATCCCTCACTGAACTTTGAGTCAAGGATCAAGAACTGCCTCTCCCATTTCGTAGCTGAGTGATCTTGGACAGGTCACTTTGCCCGACAGCTTTAGTGCCCTCACCAGTACAGAGACTGAGAAACTGTTTGGTTTTATAGGGATATTTGTGGGATCGGTGGAGGTAAAGTCTTGTGAACTTGAAGGTGATGGACACATACCATCAGGGCATGATGGGGATTTTGTTTCCAGAGTGGTCTGGTCTGTTGTTGTGTTAGTTTTTTTCAGCAAGCACTAAAACAGGTGTAAAGATCAGGGAGTGTAGGTCTGAAATGAAGTCTCTCTCTGTAGAGCAAGGAAATGCAATGGAAACGATTCATGTTTAAACATGATCTTTCTGAGTCTGATCACAAGATTAGCCAGTTTTTCATAGAGCCAAATTTTAGCCAGAATGAGGGCATTCCATCCTGCATAGTGAACTCCAAGTCTTCTCTAAAGAGAGGGATAAATGGCATCAGATGTTGGTATCATTGGACTTTCTTGTTCAGGAAATTTTGCAGCTGTTTCTCCAAGAGTGAAAGTTTCCTCTCTTAACCCCACAATCAACCTTCCCTCAATACATATTTATATTTTTTAAACTACACTAACTTATTTTTAAGCACTTTAAAGTAATATGCCTGCATGTTAGATATTTGGAAAACACAAACAATAACCTGTATCCCCTTACCCCGCTGCTGATACATCAAAGCACTTATGTTATTTGTATTGATTTCTGGACATTTTCCTATAGATTTCATTTTTTAGAGAGATAAAAGCATGCTGTATGTTCAATTTTGTATCCTGGTGTGCTTTTTCCCCTGGTTACTCCAGGATATAAGTATTATTCCACATTGTTCTAGAATTTTTTTAAATCATTTAAAATCATTTAAAATGATTTAAAATCATTTAAATCATTTAAAATTTAAAATGTAGCTAGTTCATTGCCTACCCAAACAGTAGCTAGTTCATTCATACTGTAGTTTATATGCCCATTTCCCTGTAAATTATTATTTAAGGCTTTTTCCAGTTTTTTTCCTATTAAAAAATAAAGCTTCAGGAAATGTTTTTACATAGAGGTTTGTTTTTCATTCTCAGATATAGAATTATATCTTTAGGCTCAGTTCCCAGAACTGAATTATTGGGCCAAAGAGTATGAATAATTCTATGGCTCTGGAAGGATGTTGGCAAATTATAATTAAGAGGGCCAGAGAAAAAGTTTTACCCCAACCCTACCAGTAATGACTGTGTTTTGCTTTCTCTTTTAACCATCGTTTTTTTTTGCTTGTCAAAACACCATTTCATTGTTTGCCTTTGGATTTCTTTGTTCATAAGTGGGATTTGACATTTTTACATCTCTCTGCTTCCCAGGCATACTCCCATGAATCCTCTGTTCTTTAAATGTGAGGCCCTCTAAGCGGCATCTGGCATAACTGAGGACTCAGTCGGGTGCCAGGCAGTCAGGGCTGACTGCACAAATAGGCGGCACGTGGTGTGGAGGATTTGAACCTCACACTCTGGAGTGAGCAGATTTGGGAAACTGACTGGGGACGACCCCTGGGGAGGGTCGAGGCAGAGGGTCCAGAGCGTGGGGTGTGCTCAGTTGCAATTCAAGGCCCGACACTGGCCACTGCTGAAGGTGCAGCTCATTCTTGTCCTGGCGTTTGCAGCAGGGCTGTCATCATTCTCTTGGACGTCCACTGAGCACCTGTCTCCCCAGTGTGTACTGAGGGCCATGAATGCAGCCCACGGGCTTAGTGGGAGAGACTGATGTCTACAAAGCAAATGCTACACGTGGTTGCAGGGCTAACTCTAAGTCCGCAGTGCTCAGCACCAAGCTGGGCACAAGCTTCCTCCTATTTGTTGAATTAGCAGGTAACACGTGGATGGCTTGCACGTGTGCACTTTCCAATCCTAGTACCATAGCCCTGTGAGAAGGCTAGGAGGAACCAAGGGTGTAAGTATCTGGGGAGAGAGCCTGTGATGTGAATTAAGCTGCATAGGGTGGAGAAGGCGGCAGTTATGACTTGGACACGGAAGAGAAACTCAGGACTTACGTCTTCCAAACCCTGAGGCCAGTGAGGAGTCTTGGCAGATGGGGTGAGCCCCAAAGCCTCAGCAACCTGAGGAAAAGACTGGATTCTAAGGAAGAGGCAGAGACCTCCAGTACGCTAGCCACATCCTGCTTTTCTGCCAGATCGGCTTGGTGTCCCAGATGTAATGGGTCAATGTGACGTCCTACAAGATGTCCAGATCACTTTAGACTATATTATGACAGAGTTAACATAGCCCTGGGGCAAAACTTGAGTGGATATGGATGGTTATTTTAGGTAAAGTTCAACTTTTTCTGGTCCTCCATCCCTAACAAGGACTGAAAAGAATGCCTTTGCCAAATCAGTGGCTGCGTGCCGTGTGCCTGAGGCCACGTTAATTTGTTCTAGTTCTGTATTGCATCAGCAGCTGTGATTAGGGCTGCTACTTGAGCTGGCTGTAGTCTACAGTCTTGCTCCGGAAACCAGACTGGCAAATTAACTGCAGCTCTGATAAGGATTGCCATCCCAGCACCTTTTAGATGCTTAAGGGACTCACTTATTTCCACCATCATACCTGGGATGCAGCAATGCCTTTTATTTACTCTCTTGGCCAGGAAGGGGGCTGGTTTCAGGGGCTTCCACCTGGACTTGCCCACTATGGTAGCTCTTACTCAACAGGCCAGCGATTCAGTGTTGGGGTTACTCCAATCACCAAGTAGGCTGACCTAATTGTATTTTGAAGGAAGTTCCTGTGCCAGCAGAACTGATGGATCCACTGTCAACTAGACTTTTGCCCAAACTCCAGTTTTTATCTGAAAGTAGAGACTGTCTTCTTCCCCCGTGGATCCATGCTTCTTATGTCAAGCACCAAGTACACATTTAATAACGCACACGTGCTGAGCTGCAGTGACTCAGCACAAGTTCACATCAGGAGTCAGTGGGGGATGGCTCATGAAAGAAGGGCTGAATTCAAAATACGGAGCATCTTCAAAGGCAGGTTGAGGTGTGCGATTTTATTTGAAGTTTCACAGTAAAGAACATTAAGTCCTGTGCCCACATTACAAATTAATTAGGGACCACCTAGAAAGCAATGATTGTCCAGAGGAGAAAAAAAAAAGTCACCCTTTGAAAGAATGATCTGGGAAGCTTTCAGGAGGAAAAGCCCTTTACCCAGGTTTCTGAAGAAAGGTGAGATTTGGCTGCCTAGAGAAGTCAAAATCGTTCTAAGCTGGCAGGCCAGCCTAGTGCCCAAAAGTTGGCTTGGGAGCAGACAGACTTTGGCTAGAAGCCCATTTCCTGTGCCGGTCACATAACCCGCTCTGAACTGTCCTCCTCTGTAAAATGGATACGCTTAGCTCTTTCTCACAGTATTAGTAGATGCATTTATAAGATGATGGAAGTGATGTGTGCAACTGGTTAGGTTCCCTGAGAAGCAGGCTTAGAAATGGCACTAGCACACAGGGCGTTTATTAAAGAGGATCAACACGTATGGGGGGAAAAGGGCAGGACTTGGCAGAAGGAGAATGTGAGACATAACATAGGCTCAGTGATAACCTCAGCCAATACGGGTGGTGCTCTAGAAGGATCCGAACTCCAGTGATCACTCAGAGATGCCCCAAGTTGGGCAGGGATGGTGGGGCCTTTGTATCCCTACGGCGGTCAGTCTTTGGACATGGGGCACCCCAGGACAAGATGTGACCTTAGGTGATGCGGATTTGGGCAGTTTATGCAATCTCTGCGGTGGATAATGACTGAAGGCTGCTCCTGGCAACACTTCCAGTAGCCGAGGCAACAAGTTCTTCAATAAAGAAGATCTAGGTGCCTCCCAGAATTCATCAAAGTGTCTAGTACATTTCAGTTCAATCAACATTCCTTCCCTTTCCCATCTTATACTTCAGCAGGAATTGCATCTATGCAGTTATAGTTAATTGGCTTGGCATAGGCAAAATATTATTTTGAAGTCATAAATCCGATCTTGATAGAGCTGGTAGGGATGTTAAAGACAATCTAATTAAATCCCCAAACTTTGGAGATGGAGGAACTGAGGCTCAAGGAATTCTGTTGCTCAGTGCCATGTTAAGATGTATAAGGGAACCAGAGCTTGTCCTTTCCAAGTGCCCTGTTCCCCAGCCCAAGGTTTTCCCTCTGGGGCCATCTGACCATGAAGTGCTGTGAGAAAGGCTGATGGACCACATTTTTCCACTAGGCTTTCCACTGGTCCCTTCATCAGACTGGCTTGCCCATCTCCAGTGTCATCCCCAAGTACACCTGAGCAGTTCAGGACATTTATTACCTGCATTTGGCCTCAATCCACAGTGGTCCTGGGGAAGCAGAAACACCCCCAGGAATGGAGAGGCCCAGGAAAGGGTGTGCAGTAGAACAGCAGAGTCCATTCCTGGCCCATCGGCTCCAGTGGCATGTGGCCACGTCCAGTTCTGAGGCTCGCAGTTTGCCCCCTGGGAGCAGGGAGGCAGCATGGTAAGGTAGAGGAGGAGCTCTGGCTGCTCAGGCCAGGACACAGCCCTCAGCCCTGCAGCTAACGTGCCCAGTGATGAAAGGAAATCCTTTTCCCTCTGTACCTCAGTTTCCCCAGCTGTCAAATGAGGAGCTTGGGCTGGATGCTGTCCAAGGCCCCTTCCCACCTCTGACAGGCTATGAGTGTATATTTTCTTGGAAGCAGTTTTGATTGTTCATACATCAGCAAAAATGAAGCTTTCATCTTCCCCTGGAAAAGGCCGAGAGTTGGGAAGAGAGGGTCAGGCCCATCACTGCGTCCATTTCCCAAAAGCAACACTTCAGGACTGGCTGCTGAGGGAGCAGAGCCCAGCTCACGTGTCAGGCTTTTAGCAAGGTGCAGCTCAGGGCGAGCCAGGTGGTCAGTGACAAGGTGCTCCTGGCTGCTAGGGGACCGTGCGGCCTGGCCAGGGGGCGTAGGGAGCCACGGGCTTTGCATCCATTTGCTCACTAGGAAGTACCATGAAAGCTGGCTTTGTGAACATCCTCAGCGAGGAATCTACTCACTAGTGGGCCTAAACAGCGGATACTGTGGGCCTCAGTTCTGTCCAGGTAAATGCATCCTGTCTGAAAACGTTCGGAGGCTGATGAGTAGCATTGCAAGGACTCCTGACAGATTTCCCACGTGTCCGCCCTCTGATTTGGTAACAGGAGGCTCTGGTGAAAGGAAGCTCTGGTAAAATGCTAAGAGCACTGCTTCAGTGTCAGAAACTGGGCTCCTCTTTTGGCCCTACCGTTTCCTAGATCTTGGCTTGGAAAATCTACTTATGATGCCAGTTCCGCATCAAAATTAGGGATAATACTCACCTCTTTGTTCTTCTGGGGATCAAAGTAAATGAGTGTGAAATAAAGAACACAGGAGTTGGCACCTGGTGCTCCATAAACGTTTGACAAAAAGGCATTCCACTTTGGAAGGGACAAGTCATGACGCATCCCCCTGCTTGGGTGATTCCAGCTCGGCCTTATGTTATTCTCATCGGCAAGGCAGTCACATCCACGTCACGTCATTCTCTAAGTCTTGGCAGGAATTCCAAATAAGTTTTAATTTAATTAGTATTTATTAAATACCTTTTGTTTGTTCGGTGATGGGCCTAGTCCTGAAAACATATTTATTCATCTCTCTACTCATTAAATATTTACTGACCCAAGAACCCACCATCCAAAACACTGGGGATGAGGTCTAGAAGTCTAACACAGGGGGTCCTAACCAGGGGTCCACAGATTTCAGGGGGTCCGTGAGCTTGAATTGAAAAAAAAAATCAACTTATCTTTATTTTCTCTGGCCTCTAACTAAAATCTAGCATTTCCTTCACTTATCAATGTATGCAATAAATAAATTACAGTAATAGTCATTTCACCTGACTGGCAAAAGGGTCTGTGGAACAAAAAAGGTCAAGAACCCCTGGTCTAACAAGATCCCTGTCGCTTCAGCTAGGATTTCAGTTCTCAGAGAATCAAGAGAGTGATAACTTGAAATCTCAAATGCTGAGTTATTAAACTCTGGCCATAGTTTTAGGAAAGGTTATTTTATAAGAAGTTCATTCTACAATTTCAACTGAGAAAACAAAGCATTTCTATGACACCATGTCATTATTTGGAATTTGTTGGGTATGCACATGGTTTGCTTGGTGACATCTGTAGGGCAAGCCAACCACGGAAGCCCTAGTTAACACACAACTCCTTCCAAAAACACTTTGGGTGAATCCTGAAGCCTCTTAGTGAGACACAGGTTTCTGTAGTTTGTATCTTCTGGGACTGTATTTGGGTTTGGGTTTGTGTGTACTCTGAGGATAAGGCTGCCTCTAACTTATCATTGTAACCCCGGAAAATTTTGTGGAACATGGAGAAAAATGGTTGTGTAATATATGTTTATGGAATGATGATTCTTCAGTTGTACTGGAATCAACCAAAGCAATCTGTTTACTTGCTCATTTCATAAGTGAGGCTCGAGCCCTTCCTGTCTGCCTTCCGGCTGTGGAGGTTATAAAGCTGAATCGACTGAGAATCCTGTTCACAGTCTCATAGAGAAGGTAAGGCATCAAAGTGCAGCACAGAGAGAGCTAAGGCACCCGAGAGAAACACTGACAAAAAGTTTAGGGTTTAGGGGAGGTTATTTCTGGATGAGATGGGGGCGATGTGGAATAAGGCTCTTAGCCAGCTTCGAGGTGGCATTTGAGTTTGGTTATAACAGCAGATGCATCATGTGTCGCTAGCTATCAAGTGGCCAGCAATTTTCCTAGGTTATCGCACAAATTCTGACCACAGAACCCTCAGGTAACTAACACGACTCCCTCTTTACAAGTGAGTGAGTGTAGCTCAGAGGTGTTAGGCAACGGGTCCAAGGCCATGAAGCTCATATGTGACAGGACAGAATCTGAGCCAAGGTCTATCTGTCCCCAGCACAAATGTTCCTTCCAGCCTATTATGTTGCCTTCCAGCTTCGGCTGGCTGATATTGATGGAGTGAGGGTATGGCCCAAAGCACGGAGTCAGGAAGAGCACCATGTGTTCAATGGAGAAGTGTGAGAAACAGAGGGGGTTGTGTTGGGCCCAAGAGGACCCTCCATGGCAGGCCGAGGGGTTTCATCCTGAAGGCAATGGCGGGCACTGGGTGCTGTGAAAGGGGATGGACAGAACTGGACTACGGTAAGATCACTCTGGAGGCAGGGGACTTGGTTCAGAGGCTGCAGCAGTGATTTACACAGGACAGGAGGAGGCTGGACTAGGACTGGAACTAGAGCTAGTACTAGGACAGCAGGCTTAGAAAAGAGGAGCATGAGGCCAGACCTCCTTCCTGTGTCACGGAAACCTTGCTTAGGACAGGAGTGATTGCAGCTGATTCCTGAGAAAGACTTAGGGCATTTTTTCTAATATGCTAGTGATTATTAAATGCCCAATTTTATTAACATCTGTCTTTAAAGGTGGGGGAAGATAAATACAGTCATGTACATGGAATTCACACGCAACTCTCACCCACACGTGGCACCATACAAAGGTTCATATCAATCAAGATACATTCCAAGTTCAGAAATGTGGGAAAACTCAGAAACGCACCAGCTTAAAATGGAGGAACCAAGGCTGATTGCTCAAAGTGGTTTGTGAGTTCCCTCTGCTGACAAAGATTCAGAGATGCAGTGAGTGGACTTACTGGAACTTAGCTGGTCGAAGGCACTGAGCCTTTGCTTGGTGCACTTGGAGTCTGAGCCTCAGAGGGGTTAAGTAATTTATTTAAGTCTACACAGCAAGTAAGAGACAGAACCAGGATTGACTGTAATTGTCAGTTTATTTTTTCTGAAAATAGAAAATTATTCTTCATAGGATTGCTGTGAGAATTAAAGGAAATAATGTATATGTTTTTTTTCCCCCGAGATGGTTCCCTCATCTGTTTGCTTGTCATTTGTGCTCACTGTCTGCTCGTTGTCTGTTTTTTCATAAGGAGGCACCAGGAACCGAACCCGGGACCTCCCACATGGGAGGCGGGCACTCAACTGCTTGAGCCACATCTACTCCCCATGTATATAAATTTTCACTTTAAGAACTAGCACCTAGAAGGTGCTCAAGGCATATGAACATCCTTTAATTTACCTTCCAAGTACATGGTTTCCCATCAATCTAGGGTGTGAGAATCAATGATTCCACAGTGATTGTCTTACCCAACTTCCTTGCTTTAAGACTGAGGAAACAGAGGCCCAGAGAAGGGAAGGGGGACATAAAGTTTGTGCTTATGGAGCGCCAGCATTTTTAAGGAGTTCAGTGGTGGCTCTACTCAGTAGGAGAGGATAGATGGTGGAAGCTATTTTAGAACTAGGCTCACTGATAACATTAATGATAATATGTCCTGGAACATAGAGGCCAGGTGGTGGCACCTAAACATCAAAAGCCCCTTGATGGGAACGGAAGTACTCAAGTGGTTGAGTGCCTGCCTCCCATGAACGAGGTACTGGGTTCAATCCCCCGTACCTTCTAAAAACAAACAAAAAAAGCCCATTGAATGCAGTTATCATAATGAATGCCAAGGTAGTTAGAGTGGCAGCCAAGATGTCTGACCTGCATAGAGTTAAGGAGTGGCTACCAGAACATGGTGTTGATAAGGGCACAGTTGTAGGGGGCTGACATAGGTACTCCCTGACATGTATCCAGGAAAAAAAAGGTGCCCCCACTCTGCAGCTGGTCCCCCTGTACCGACTGCTCTATGGCCCGTGCCAACCCCCCACTCTACAGCTGGCACCATGCACAAGATTGTTCACATCTAGGTAAGTCAGTGCAGCAACCAGATCCATGCCAAGTTTTGGGAGGTCATCAGCAATGAACATGGCATGGACTCCACTGATAGTTACCATGGCAACAATGACCAGCAGCTGGAGAGAATCAATGTCTACAACAACAAAGCTTTTGGTAACAAATATGTTTCTCGGGCCATCGTGGTGGATCTGGAGCCTGGAATGATGGACTTGGTCCAGTCTTGTCTGGACTGTTTGGCTAGATCTTCAGGCAGGATAACCTAGTGTTAGGCCAGAGTGGTGCTGGGAATAACTGGGCAAAGAACCACTACAGAGAGTGAGTTGAGCTGGTGGACTCAGTCAAGGATGTGGCCCAGAAGAAGGCAGAGAGCTGCGACTGCCTGCAGGGCTTCTTGCTGACCCACTCTCTGGGGGGTGGCATGGGCTCTGAGATGGGCATGCTCATCATCAGCAAGATCGTGAGGAGTACCCTGACCGCATCACAGACACCTTCAGTGTCATGCCCTCGCCAAGGTGTCAGACATGGTGGTGGAGTCCTACAATGCCACCCTCTCCATCCACCAGCTGGCGGAGAACAGAGACAAGACCTACTACATCAATGAGGCCCTGTAAGACATCTGCTTCTGCACCCTGAAACTTACCATCCCCACCTATGAGGACCTCAGCCACCTGGCGTTGGCCACCTTGAGTGGCATTACCACCTGCCTGCGCTTCCTAGGACAGCTGAATGTGGACCTGTGCAAGCTGGCCATCAACATGGTGCCCTTCCCCTGCCTGCACTTCTTCGTGCCTGACTTTGCCCCCTTGACCAGCTGGGGCAACCAGCATTACCAGGCGCTGACCGTGCCCGAACTCACCCAGCAGATGTTCGACTCCAGGAACATGATGGTGACCTGTGACCCCCGCCATGGCCACTACCTGATGGTGGCCACTATCTTCCATGGCCACATGTCCCTGAAGGAGGTGGATGACCAGATACTGAACATGCAGAACAAGAACAGCAGCTACTTGATGGAGTGGATCCCCAACAATGTCAAGAGAGCCATGTGCACAAGGCCTACGTGCACTGGTACCTGGACAAAGGCAGAGATGAGATGGAGTTCACCGAGGCGGAGAGCAACATGAGTGACCTGGTATCTGAGTATCAGCAGTTCCAGGACACCA